>PISX010016861.1:7271-45180 GCA_004024625.1 Mellivora capensis | reverse complement strand
CTGGCGGCCGCCATCTTCATTCCCGTCCTGCAACGCGGTACGGAAAGCGCTCAGGGAACAAAAGCTCCGAGCGCGAACCCGAGCAGATCGCTTAGCCCGGCCCGGCAAGGGCGGTGCGGTTCTGCCTCCGGCAAAGACACCTGAGAGTCACGGCAATGGCCCCTCCCCCAGAAGATCAGCAAGAACATCCAGCTGAGACCAAGCTCACCGATCAATGAGCTTCTGCAATACAGCACATAGAATTCATGGCTTTTATCCCATGATTCTTTAGTCTTTAAAAGTTAAATTTTTTAAATTTTCATTATTTTTTCTTTTTCTATTTTCTTAAAATTTTCCTCTTTATTATTTTAACCAACATGTTATCTTGTCAATACCTTTTAAAAAATCTTTTTAATTCTCATTTTAAAGTTATATTCTCTCCCTTCATTGTATTTAACTTTATTATATATGTGTGTGTATATATGCATATATATGTATATATGATACATATATATGCATATATACACACACATTTTTCTTTCTTTGAAGTTTTGGGATACAGTTTCTTCTAACAGACTAAAATATATCCTAAGTCTAATAAATGCCTTTGTTCTAGTCTCCAGCCTGATCACATTCTTTTTTTTTCAAAATTTTTTTTCTTTTTTCCACTAACTTCTCATCCTTTTAAAGATCTTTTATTTTTTTAAAGATTTATTTATTTATTTGAGAGAGAGAGAGATCACAAGTAGGCAGAGAGGCAAGCAGAGAGAGAGAGAGGGAAGCAGGCTCCCCACTGAGCAGAGAGCCCGATGCGGGACTCGATCCCAGGACCCTGGGACCATGACCTGAGCTGAAGGGAGAGGCTTTAACCCACTGAGCCACCCAGGTGCCCTTAAAGATCTTTTAATTTTCATCTTTATAATCATATCCATCCATCATGTTTACCCTTATTTTTGTATATATTTAAGTTTATCTTACTTTTAAAATTTCAGAATGCAGTTTCTTCCAACAGACCAAAATGCACTCAAAATCAAGTGTGTGGGTCTGTTCTATACCAGCCTACTCATATATTTTTTTTCCCTTCTTCCCCCCCTCCCCCGGTTTTGGGTCCCTTCTGTTAGTGTATGTTTTTAGTGTATATTTTTCTGGGAACATTATTACCCTTTTAGCATTTTGTTCTCTCATTCATCTACTCTTCTCTGGACAAAATGACAAGGTGGAAAAACTCACCTCAAAAAAAAAAAAAAAAAACCAAACAAACAAGAAGCAGTACTGACTGCTAGGGACCTGATCAATACAGACATTAGTAAGATGTCAGGACTAGAGTTCAAAATAACAATTATAAAGATGCTACCTGGGCTTGAAAAAAAGCATACAAGATACTAGAGAATCCCTTTATGGAGAAATAAAAGAACTAAAATCGAACCAAGCTGAAATCTTAAAAAAAGCTATTAGTGAGGTGCAATCAAGAATGGAGGCTCTTACTGCTAGGATAAATGAGGCAGAAGAGAGAATTAGTGATATAGAAAACCAAATGATGGAGAATAAAGAAGCTGCAAAAAAGAGAGATAAACAACTACTGGATCATGAGGGGAGAATTCGAGAGATAAGTGATACCATAAGATGAAACAACATTAGAATAATTGGGATTCCAGAAGAAGAAGAAAGAGAGATGGGGGCAGAAGCTTTACTGGAGCAAATTATAGTGGAGAACTTCCATAGTGTGGGGAAGGAAACAGGCATCAAAATTCAGGAGGAACAGAAACCCCCTCAAAATCAATAAAAATAGGTCAACACCTCATCATCTAAGAATAAAATGTACAAGTCTCAGAGATAAAGAGAAAATCCTGAAAGCATCCCAGGACAAATGATCTGTAACCTACAATTATAGAAATATTAGATTGGCAGCAGACCTATCCACAGAGACCTGGCAGGCCAGAAAGAACTGGCATGATATATTCAGAGCACTAAATGAGAAAAACATGCAGCCAAGAATACTATATCCAGCTAGGCTGTCATTGAAAATAGATGGAGAAATAAAAACCTTCCAGAACAAACAAAAAAACTAAAAGAATTTTCAAACACCAAACCAGTCCTTCAGGAAATATTGAAAGGGGTCCTCTAAGCAAAGAGAGAGCCTAAAAGTAACAGACCAGAAAGGAACAGAGACAATATACTGTAACAGTCACCTTACAGGCAATACAATGGCACTAGAGTCATATGTTTCAATGTTACCCTGAATGTAAATGGGCTAAATGCCCCAACCAAAAGACACAGGGTATCAGAATGTATTAAAAACAAAACAAAACAAGACCCATTGATATGCTATCTACAAGAAAATCATTTTAGACCCAAAGACACCTCCAGATTTAAAGTGAGGGGGTGGAAAACAATTTACCATGCTAACAGACATCAAAAGAAAGCTGGGGTGGTAATCCTTATATCGGATAAATTAGATTTTAAGCCAAAGACTATAATAAGAGATGAGGAAGGACATTATGTCATACTTGAAGGGTCTGTCCAACAAGAAGATCTAACAATTTAAAAAATCTATGATCCTAGGGACGCCTGGGTGGCTCAGTTGGTTGGATGACTGCCTTCGGCTCAGGTCATGATCCCGGAGACCCGGGATCGAGTCCCGCATCGGGCTCCCAGCTCCACGGGGAGTCTGCTTCTCCCTCTGACCTTCTCCTCGCTCATGCTCTCTCACTGCCTCTCTCTCAAATAAATAAATAAAATCTTTAAAAAAAAAATCTATGATCCTAACATGAGAGCAGCCAACTCTATAAACCAATTCATAACAAAATCAAAGAAACACATCAATAATAATACAGCAATAGTAGGAGACTTTAACACCTCCCTCGCTGAAATGGACAGATCATCCAAGCAAAAGATCAACAAAGAAATAAAGGCTTTAAATGACACGCTGGACCAGATGAACGTCATAGATATATTCAGAACATTCCATCCCAAAGCAACAGAATACACATTCTTCTCTAGTGCACATGGAACATTCTCCAGAATAGATCATGGACTAGCCGAGGCCTGGGTCACAAGTCAGGTCTCAGCCAGTACCAAAAGACTGGGATCATTTCCTACATAGTTTCAGACCACAGTGCTCTGAAACTACAACTCAACCACAAAAGGAAAGTTGGAAAGAACCCAAATACAAGGAGGCTAAAGAGCGTCGTATTAAAGAATGAATGGGTCAACCAGGAAATTAAAGAAGAACTAAATAAAAAATTCATGAAAATGAAAACACAACTGCTCAAAATCTTTGGGACACAGCAAAGGCATTCCTGTGAGGAAAGTATATAGCAATACAAGCATTTCTCAAGAAACAAGAAAGGCCTCAAGTACACAACCTAACCCTACACCTAAAGGAGCTGGAGAAAGAACAGCAAAGAAAGCCTAAACCCCATAGGTGAAGAGAAATAATAAAGATCAGAGCAGAAATCAATGAAATAGAAACCAAAAGAACATTAGAACAGGCCAACGAAACTAGGAGCTGGTTCTTTGAAAGAATAAGATTGATAAAACCCTGGCAAGACTTACAAAAAGAAAAGATAAAGGACCCAAATTAATAATATCATGAATGAAGAAGGAGAGATCACAACCAACACCAAAGAAATACAATTATAAGGACATATTATGAGCAACTCTACTCCAGCAAATTTGACAATCTGGAAGAAATGGATGCATTCCTAGAGACGTAGAAACTACCATGATTGAACCAGGAAGAAACAGAAAACCTGAGCAGACCCATGGTCAACATCAGTTGGCATTAGGGAAATACAAACTAAAACCACAGTGAGATACCACCTCACACCAGACCAGACAGAATGGCTGATGCCATGGAAATGACAGATGCAGAGAAAGGGGAACCCTCCTACACTGTTGGTGGGAATGCAAGCTGGTGCAGCCACTCTGGAGAACAGTGTGGAGTTTTCTCCACTCTGGAAAACAGTACGGAGTTTTCTCAAAAAGTTGAGAATACAGCTACTCTATGACCCAGCAATCACACTACTGGGTATTTACCCCAAAGATACAAATGTAGTGATCCAAAGGGGCACATGCACCCCTATGTTTATAGCAGCAATGTCCACAATAGCCAAACTATGGAAAGAGCCTAGGTATCCATCAACAGATGAATAGATAAAGAAGATGTGGTATATACATACAATGGAATATTATGCAGCCATCAAAAATGATATCTTGCCATTTCCAACAATGTGGGTAGAACTAGAGGGTATTATGCTAAGCCTAATAAGTCAATCAGAGAAAGACAAGTATCATATGATCTCACCAATATGAGGAACTTGGGAAACAAGACAGAGGATCATAGGGGAAGGGAGGGAAAAATGAAACAAGATGAAACCAGAGAGGGAGACAAACCATAAGAGACTCTTTATCTCAGGAAACAAACTGATGATTGCTGGAGGGGAGGGGGAGGTATAGGGTGGCTGGGTGATGGACACTAGGGAGGGTATGTGCTATGGGGCATGCTGTGAATTGTGTAAGCCTGATGATTCACAGACCTGTACCCCTGAAACAAATAATACATTATATGTAAATAAATAAATAAAAATTTTTAACACCCCCCCATCAAACCTCAGAAAGCAAAGGATCTGGCTGGAAGGAGAGATTCAATTAATTAGAAAGGATTTGTGGATTCTCTTCACTGTCTAGGGCACCCAGCATTCTGCTTCATAGGGAATGGACACTCAATAAAAGGTTGTGGGTGCTTTTTGTGGGACAATGTTTATTCTCATCTATGTAATAAATATCTAATGTAGAATACTCAAAGAACACAGAAGACAGAATGGACCAGAGTCAGAAGCTCTGGCTGAGTTATTACCTAGGCTGTGCAGCCTACAGTGAGGTTTTACTTCTCTTTTTCCTCATTAGAAACATTACAATTCCCACCTTCCTACCCTACCTTACCTGTCTTTTGCTCTGAAGCTTCAGTGAATTAATGCAAGTAAAAGTGTTCTAAAAAGGATATTTGTAAACAGAGGCATTTGACATTGTTTCTTACTTTCAAGACATCAAGATAATATGCCAGGGGTATACATCAAGGGTGTCCTGGGATCTTTTAATTTTTATGCAATTTTTCTCTGCTTGTTGATCATGCTTTTGACAAGAGAGATGGAGAAACATGTCATTGGTTAGGAGGAAAATGATTTACAAACCCTTAATCTTTCCTACGATGTTCTTCATTATTTGAATCACACTGGTGATTATGATTAATATCATATCGACTCCATGAAATAATCGTCGAAGGTGAATGTGATGAGAAGTAAGCTACCCCCTTCCACTTCTAGTGTCCTTAAACCTTCTGCCATTAAAACAAGTTGCTACCTCAACATTTTGTCAAAGTGCACTCTTGCAAATTCCTAAGGAATTCCAGCCTTAAATATGATAGAAAAAGAAAGAACTAAATGATGGCTTCTTTCAATTTTTTATTGAACTATAACACACATATCAAAAAATATACATATGTCAACAGCTAAGAGAACCTTCATGAACTAAACACAGTGAAACAACCACTATCAGATCAATTGCTATTAGACCAGCCACATTAAACTACTCATTCTAGAATCTAATGCTCATTCCCACTGTATTTTTTACTAAACATTACAAGTCTATTACATGGAATGTAAAATTTTAGTATTTTCACATTCAACCATGTAAATATAAGTGTTCATCAAAATATACACAGAGCACTTTCCTTGACAAATGTGGAAGGATTGTTGGTCTCAACGACATATAGCCCTCCCAACCATTAGATTCCTCTGCTGTTGTCAATCAAAACATTTAATTGTGATTCCTTGAAACCCAAAACAACTTTTTCCAAACACACCACAAAATTTTAATACTGTGATGAGATAGCAAGTGAGAAAATTCCAATCAAGGCATAAAAATAATTGCAAAAATGATTAAAACAATCATGACACTGCAGTAATGATGTCTGCCTCTTCTGTTTACAATGAGAACTAAACACAAGGGCCTATATTCTGCCCAGGTGGGAAGTTAGTGACTTGGGTGTATAAATGCCCACTTTTTCTTTTAACCCATTTTGATGTGCACATGTATGGAGGCCTAATAGCACGGCTCTTCCACGGAATCGTCCTGAAGAATGAAATGAATTTTCTTCCCAAACTGAGCGGCCACTCGTGGTGCCATGAGAGCAGAAGAGAGAACCCATGGTCAGTTTCTTGGCTCGCAATGGTGTGTCTTGGCTCTGCGGCCCAACTCACACGAGGCCTGTTTTCTGCGACAGGAGAGACTGCTCTTTCCCTGGGAACCTGAGGTGCCAGAATATTCCCCCTCAGCTGAACAACCCCAGAAATGTGTCTCGACATCCACACTCTATTGAGACTTCGATTTCCTCCTGGTGCGGGTATGGGGGTGTGATGCTGTGACGAGGTCAGTCCTGGGCAATGGACCGAAGTGAACCACCTTCATTAGCGAGAGCTGCAGCCCTCCAATGCCACTGACATCCCCAGGGCATCCAGTTGTCCAAGGGGCTGCAAGGTAAGGTGTACGACAGCTGTTCTCCCTGCCCGCGTGACTGTCCTGGCCGCCCGCCCTGCGCTGAGCACCGACCCGCTGGGGCTGACCCGGGGCCGCACATGCCTCCAGAGACTGCTGTGCAGTCAGGAGTAGCGCAAAAATGGGCCTTGACTTCAGAACGGTTAGAGTCTACTAGAAGAGGCAAATTAATGAAGCAATCCAAAAAAAAATCTTGATTTCTTACCCAACCACACCTTCATTTTTTTACATTGGTGCTCCCCATTGGTTGTTTTTTTTTTTAAAGATTTTATTTATTTATTTATTTGACAGACAGAGATCACAAGTAGGCAGAGAGGCAGGCAGAGAGAGAGGAGGAAGCAGGCCCCCTGCTGAGCAGAGAGCCTGATGCGGGGCTCGATCCCAGGACCCTGAGATCATGACCTGAGCCGAAGGCAGAGGATTAACCCTCTGAGCCACCCAGGCGCCTCTCCTCATTGGTTTTTAAGTCCTACTTCTCCTTCACGGCCCAGTTGACATACCTGTGTCCACGGCCCCAGCCTTCTGCAAGCAGCTCCCACCGCCAGAATGACCTGCTTCTGCTCAGCTCCAGGCACTGCTGGCCACACCAGGGTCCCACGTCATCTGAATGCTACCAGTGAGCTCATGACGCAAAGAAGACACCGATAACTGACCGCAGCCAAGAAACAGCCTCAAGGTCTCATCAAATACAGAAAGCCAGGCAGCCACCACCATCAGCCGGCGCTGCGCCGGTCCACTCCGTTAACGCGGTGACGACCAGTCACCTCTATCTTCTATTGTCATTATATCCTCCCGTGCAAGTGTCACCCACAGATGTGATCTAAACAGCTCAGGGGACAGGGACCTTGTGTTCTTTTAACCGCTCCAATTCAGCAACGGTATGTTGAGCACAGACTATGGGAGAGCCCCGCTGTCGGTACTGCAGGAAGTACAGGGGTGAATGAGACACAGTCCCCGCTGCTAAGAACTTCCGATTTTTTTGAGGGATTACAAAGTTTACAAATATCTACAATTTGGGGCAGAATAAAATGAAGGGTGTAAGAAAAGCCTGGAGGTTTAGAGAAGCCACAGATGAGATCCAGCTGGAAGAACAGGAGTGGTTTCTTAGAGGCGGAGGCATTGGAGATGGACAGTAATGATTGGAGAAGAAAAGTGGAGGCAGAGTGTCACACTCCAGGCATAACGAAGGGCACACACAAAGCCACTGAAAGAGGCAAGTTCAGAACCTTCAAGTACTCCCCTTTGACCCGGAAGTACTTAGTGTGACATCTCGTTCATAGTAGATATTCAGCGAGGGGTGGTAAGTGGGAACTTCGGGCAGCACTTAGTCAATGACAATGTAAAGGAAACAAAGACTCAGCACTTCACATGCGCGTGAGCACGCGCACACACACACGTACACACACGCGTACACACACACGCGCACTCCAGATAACAGAACTTTCCAAAGCGGCACCGTCGCCTCCACCAGGTTGCAGAGACGAGAAGTAAGCGGACCTGGACTAGATTCCTCCTTCTGGTCGTGGCGATGCTCTAGTGGGTTGTAGCTTTGTGCTTTCAACATTATGGATCTAAGTAGATGTTTGACCTCCAAGGTCGTGAGGACCTTCTGTTCGGTAGGTTTCCTGTGCTGTCAGCAAACGTGTGTGGAGAGGAGACTGGTTCCAGGTCAGCTTGAGGACACAGCGAGGTCAGTGGCCTTTGTCGGTTGTCTCTTTCACAGCACCTTCTCGGGGACTCGGAGAAGCTGTAGCCATGATTCTCCAAGAGGACGGGGGATGGTATGACCGCTTCCTCAATGCATTTGACCATAGTCTCTTTAAAAAAAAAAAAATGAAGATTCTCCTGGTACAAGTACTCCATAGAACACTGTATGATTAGACGCAATTATTAAGAAAATATGGAAAATTAAATCCAGTTTTGCCTGGATGATGGAGATAGGGGCCGCCACCAGTAGGCGTCAGCTTCCAGGAAACCTTGTAGGTCCCCCGCGTGTCTATGCCTTTTCCATCTTCCTTCCATTTTAGCATAACGTTCTCCACCCTACGCACTGGGGATCCCCATAATAAAAGCTAACATTTATGGAGCCTTCACTTTGTGCCAAGCCCTGTTTTCACCGCGTCGACCCTCGCAATACTCCTCAGCCCTGTTACCATCCCAGTTTGATGCATGAGACAACCTGAGGCGCAGAGAAACGGAAATTCTCCCGCGCTCGCCGGTGCGGTGAGCGGTAAAGCTCGTGTGCACATCCAGGCAGAGCTAAGGCTCCTGACCGCACGCGCACCTGCCCCGAGGGAGAAGGTGTGGGACAAGGGGTCCCATGAGGACCCCCGCTGCTGTCTCTCCCCCGCGGCTTCCCCCGGGCTGGTCTGCCTTCGCGGCCCTCCTCGGGTCGTCCGGGAAACGGAGACCAGTCGTCCCTCCCATAGGGTTTGGCGGTTCCGATTACACCGTGTGTCAACCCGGCCGTGTGTCCTTTGTCTCCGTAGTCCAGAGCGTGACACCAACCCCCAGATGCCTCGCTCCGCGCCCGCCTTGATGAGAGAAGCCGCGCGTCGGGGAAGGAAGCGGAGGCGCAGCCGCAGCAAGTGCGCGAGGCGGACCAAGGTTGGCGCTCGGCCGGGCACTTCCCCGGGCGGGCGGGGGAGGGCAGCTGCCTCTCGGCCGGGACTCCTGCCCACGCCTCCGTCCCCGCACCCCAGCCGCCCGTGCCAGGTCTTCACTAGTGCCCCAGAGCGAGGAAAAAGGAACGTCCCTTCTGCCTCCTCTCCCGCCCCTGTCCTCAAACGCCGCCTCGCAGCCGCTCCCGGTGCCCACCCCGGCCTCTCCTCGTCCCTCCCTTCTCCCCCTCATCTCTCGGCTCCTCTCCGCCTCCCACGGCCTGAGACAAATGCCCCCTAAAGTAACCCGTGACTCACCCGGCGGATACCGCACTCCTTTTACGCAGACCTTTGCTTCCCCAAGGGGCACAGAATTTCACAGAGGCTCGGGGTTATTTTTACTTCGCCCTTGTAGAGACTGTGGGTCAGAAAGGAGTAAAGACGCAGCTTGGGCTCCGTCTCCATGGCTTGAGCCTTAAGGCTGACGCAGTCTTTCCAGTGTTCCAAGTCTCACCCTTCTCCGCATCGCTTCTCCTTCGGACCATGTTTTCCCTCTTTCTTCAGGATCTGCCGGTAGCCGCACCAGACATTAGACTAAAATCCTAACAATCAGACTTAAGCCGTCGTCCAAGCGGGGAGCCTCAGAGCAGCCTCGCTTCCTCCAACCCCGCTGCTCACCGAGCGGGCCCTGCCCCAGACCCCTGGCTCCGTCCCCACGTCCCCACGTCAGCGGCCTCATCCAAGCCACTGCCTCCTCCAGCCTGGCTCGAGGTCGCCTCACCAGCCCTCCGCCCCCAACCCTCGCCTGCGCTCCCTGAAGCGAGTGCTCCCAGCCCAGACCCGGTCAGTGCTCCATTTAGTGTCCTGCCCTTCCCGGGGGCCCTCGGGGCTTCTCAGCCCAGCCTCTGCCACCCGGCCTCCGTGACCCCTGCGTCTCCATCCCAGACATCCCCAAAATGAGAAGTGTCCCTCGATTCGTGTGCCCGTCTCCCCTGCAGGGGCACCGCCTCTAACTTCTCCTCCTGGAAAGCTTCTGGGGTTTAAAGGCACAGTTTCTGCGTCCCCGTCCTGCAGAGCCTCTCCCAGCTCCCCCAGGGCACTTGTGACCACTCTCCCTTCGGCGTGCCTACAGCTTTTTAGAAACTGCTGGGCAGATGTATAAAATACCGTACATACTCCACAAAAACCTACTGCAAGACTGTGATGTCCCGGGACTATGCCAGGCCCTAGACACAGAGGAATCAAATTCACGGTCCTCACCCCAACTACCAAGTCAGACAAGAAACGAAGAAAAGTAATTGGCATTTGAGAGCGAAATGAGCAACAACCAAGCTAAACCCAGGGGCTGAGTGAGCGCTTGACAGGCAGTCACCCGGCCGGGGACATCACAGAGCTCTCTAGGGGAGGACGCCTGGGCTGCGCCGTCGGGGATATCCGTGTTTGGGGACTGCATTTTCTGCCCCCCAGATCACGGGCTCTGTAACAGCGGACTAGGCCCTGCGTCCCTGGTGCTCTACAAGTGCTCAACAAAACGCAGGACACCGAGTAAATCAGGAAAGGCTTGGTCTGTGGCCCTCTGGAACCCACGAATACCCAGTTTTCTGCTTCTCAGCCCTGCCTCTTCCTTCCTCTTGGTTGCCGACCAATCTTGGTCCCACAGATCCAGTCTGAGCCAATAAACAATGCAAGTAATAAGGTGATTCTGCAAGTGCAGTTTTCCCCACCCGGGCCCTGGGTCCCCACGGCTAAGGAGTCTGGAACGAGGCCAGCGGGCCTGAGGCATTTGCCATGACCTGAGCCACCACCAGAGCCTGGCAATCAAGCGTCGCCGATCCGCAGGCTGGTTAAGCGGAAAAGGCCCAAGAGCGAAAGGGAGAACGTGTCACACACGATGCCAGGCCAAGTTCAAAAGTCGCCAGGCCCAGAGCCCCTCCCAGCTGGCTTCCCAGCCCCCACCTCATGGTCCGCACTTAGCTTCGCACCTGGCAACCAGCGTCCTTTCCCACCGCACACTCTTGCTCTCGCTGGAGAGGTCTCGGGGAAAGTCTCCAACTCTCTGCCCCACTTCCCCCCGCACCCCGTTGTTCTCTAACCTTCGCTTTGTCCCTCGGTTGGCCCTTAACCCCTCCCTGGCCTGCAGGCATCTTCACGGCCGCTGCTCTTCTTGCCTGGAAGGCACCGAGACCTCCTGGGTAACGGGCTCATCGCCCGGTGCGGCCAAGCACCCGCAGGGCGCGCGTTAGGCTCCCACAGGCGTCTGCGGATTGGGCTGATGGAAGAAGCCCGGAGGAGAGAGAGGACACGCTGCA
This sequence comes from Mellivora capensis, assembly GCA_004024625.1. NCBI lineage: Eukaryota > Metazoa > Chordata > Mammalia > Carnivora > Mustelidae > Mellivora > Mellivora capensis. Next base: position 33,737 of record PISX010016861.1, on the reverse strand, counting down.
CCGCAAGGGAAGCCTGGGGAGAGGAGGGACTCCGTTCTGCCCCTGCGGCACCTCGGTCTCCGGCACAGAGCAGGCCCTCGGTAGACACGGATGGATGAAAGCGGCTGTCTAGGAGGAGGAAGATGGAAAAGACAGAGATCAGGGCAGGGGACGGTGGGTTTCCTTAGTGGTCCTTGTGTGTACTGAAACTTTTGACCACGTTCGTGGGTTATTTTGGCAAATTAAAAATGTTCTAAAAATAATTGCACAGGAAAAAATGAAACGGGAAGTGCTAGTTTGGGTCTTCAAATACTTCTAATTTACCTTAAAAGTTCTGAGACTTAGGTTGTGGCCATGCTTGGAGAACTCCTCTGTCACCCCCACGCTAGGGAGACCCTGCAGCTCACTGCCCCTCACGAGGCTGGGAGAGTGCGGGGCGTCGACGTCTGAGGTCGGACTCGGTCTCTCGGGAACTCTGCGCTCTTGGCCAAGACATTCCGTCTCGGCGCGCCTCCTTTTTCTCAGCAATTCAACTGCAGCGACGGCTTTAGACTCACTGTGTTCTTGCCTCGGATACCTAGAGAGGCGTAAAATACTGCACAAATATGATAATCACAGCGAGGAATTTTCTAGTGCAGAGACAGGTAACAACATCTTTCCTCAAACCAACCAAAGGTGAATCTTCCAGGCACTTTTTAATGAGTAATAATTCATAATTACATGTAAAATCAAAAATCCCGTCAGAGCCAATCCCAAGATAATCACTCCCTTCGCCATCTCTGTTTCCGGAACGTGTTTTTATTTCTTCCTGTTCTGAGCCCTGCGCTGCACATCGGCGAGACTGTGAGTTCCGCAGGCCAGGAACGGTGCTTTACTTACCTTGATGTATCCAGAGCTTAACACAGGGCCTGCCCTGGAGAAAGTACCCCAAAATGTTTGCTGAACTGAACACCCTTTTAAAAAAAAGCTTATTTTGAGGGTTCCTGGCTGGCTCAGTCAGCTAAGCCTCTGCCTTCGGCTCAGGTCATGATCCCAGGGTCCTGGAATTGAGCCCCACATCAGACTCTGCCCAGAAGGGAGCCCGCTTCTCCCCCTACCACTCCCCCCTTCTCTCCATCTCTCTCTCTCTCTCTCTGTCATATAAATAAATAAAATCTTTTTTTAAGGTTTTATTTATTTATTTGACAGAGAGAGAGCTAGAGAGGGAACACAAGCAGGGGGAGAGGGAGAGGAAGAGGGAGAAGCAGGCACCCCCCTGAGCAGAGAGCCTGATGCGGGGCTCGATCGCAGGACCCTGGGATCATGACCTGAGCCGAAGGCAGAGGCTTAACGATGGAGCCACCCAGGCGCCCCTAAAAATCTTTTTTTTTTTTAGTTTATTTTGAGTTAAATATTATTTTAGAACTACAAAAGAGTAAACACAGAATGAAGGAAATAAGGGAACATGTGTTCTTTCTCCGTTCATCCAACAGATATTAACTGACGCCCTACGGTTCTATCCTAGGCTCTGAATAATACATACGAGCAGTTTCCAGTCTAATTGTGGGGAAGAGGAGGGGAGGACACAGAGCGGCAAATGAGCAATTTCAGTACAAATTGATGCATTTTAGAGTAAATGTTAGTACAAGATGTCATCAGGGCACAGAGAGTGGTGGCAGTCCCTGAAAAAAGAAAATCATATTCCGAGATCTCTTCTTCTTACATTATTTCTTCAAATTGAATTAAAATCCAAAAAACCACCAGACGACAGCAAACTCAGGTCCTACACAAACAAATTCAAAAAATCCAGTCAATTAGTTAAAAGTTACGTACACCACTTGGCTGAAATCCCTTGACATCATACAGCAGCCCTAGATAATATGGTAAGTTAACGAGATGTGCATACCCGTAGTCTTCCATTTGCCACATTATTATCTCATGGAAACCTCTAGGGTCTGGGACGCATTTGGGAAATCAGTCACACACCTCAGTCCAGAATCCATTCCCTTCCTCTCCTATGACTATGCCATGTGCCATCCCTCATAAAGCAAGTATTTTCTTCTTAATGTTTTTCCTTCAAGACCAGCTTTGAAAATTATCGTGAGCAAATAGAAGCGGGAAGGACAGATGGGCCCACCTTTGCTAGGAAGCAGCTTTCTAATGCTTCCACTCACAGTGACTAGCGGTGAGCAGACCCCAGCCAGCTGCCCTCGGTTCATCTCTGAACGCATTTGATTTTGGGGACCGGAGAGTAGTAAGTACTCGCTCTTCCCTCGAGATGACCGAGGCACTAGTCCTCACTAGTGAGAGTCAGAACCGGATGTGTGCACCGCGGCCTATTTGGACAGTATAGGCATAAACATGAGTCAAATTGGCAATTTAATGAAGATGCAGCGGAGCGTACACCTGGGCTATTGAATGCCTAGATGAACACTTGACTAAAACTTTAATGCAAGCTGTGATCACATTCAAGAAAGTTCCGGGTGGGCAGGGTTTGAGGTGAGAGGACCGACGGACAAGCACACCAAGATAAAGCAGTGACGATTACAGACGTCACAGAAAGGCAGCAAGGTCATTGCCTGCTCCAGAGAACACTGCCTGTTATTTGAATAAAATATCTTTTCACCGAAGGTCTAACGTTTGCTACCTTGACAAATCAGAGAACTGACAAGCCCTGTGTTTGTGTCCTTTCTTAGGAAATGAAAAGAAACACAGAGAGGGAAGAGAATTTGCTGGAGATCAAACACGAGTGAAGCCACTTTTCAGTGGGGACCCCCAGAATGGAAACGCAAGACAGCTGGCTTCTTTCTCCCCTATTGCATAAGTAGAACTCCATTATGAAGGCAGGTTGAAGTAGATCTTAAATTGTTGCCATCGTCACCATCGCCACTTGCCACATCGTCACCATTGTCACTCGCAAGCTGGAACCTAAGAATGATGATGATACAGGTTTCATCTCTGGTAAACAGTGGCCAAAATCTCTCCCATCATGAATACCATCAAAGGGAGGTACAGTTAGGAGAGAGAGAACATAAGTGATATATTACCTTTCCCAATATGTAGTGAAGAGACTTTGAGATTATTCTTAATAATAAATATTTATTAATGAAACATCTAAGTGGATATGAAAGACATGAAAAATAACAATCCAAGAAAATAAGGTGGCTCATGCAGCACTTTCATAAAAAGGGAATATAATCTAATTAGTCCAGGAGTTTTATAAAGGGAAGTGAGCTGGCTGGCTAGTGAAGTGAGGGGCCGGACGGCCACTACGAGCTCAGGGTTACAGCTGTATTGGTGGAGTACGGGGCTCCTGTAGGCTTGGTCTGTTTCATGTTTCTTCTGGTAGACTTGTCCACGCCCTCCACTGCCTTTTTCACCCAGTCAGCTTGTGGGTCAGCACAGACTTTAAGGCCACGTCTGGTAATAAAGCTGCAACGCGAGGAAAAGGCAGTTAGTCCCATCCCCACGCCTTTGAACCAGGAGTTACGATCAGACCAGGTACGAGAGATTTCACGCAGAAACTGTTCTCCAAACCTTGACACCAGAAATGAAAACCTTTCTATTTGAACACAAAAGAGAAATACATCCAGGAAATGCCCAGCTCCTTTGCTCATCATAATTCTCAGACACCTTAGTCCGTCCAAGCTCCCAACGGCTGTAACTACACTGGACACGAGGTCATCTAGTTCAGGTACGACATTTCTCTTCCTTTTCACATCCGAACACACTCATCTTGTTTTCTGGACAAAGGTGATTTCTTTATTTAATTTCTTTGGGTAAAATTGCAATTATGTGTTGGGAAGAGCTGCTATTCTGAAAATGAGATCCTGGAAAGAGAATGGCACTAGGGAGGCTAGTTTCTCGCACATTTCCTTGAGATATGGTAACTGATAAAACATGGCACTCTACTTCACTCTAGCATACCCTAAGGAAAGGGAAGGGAGGAGAAGGGGAAGGAGGGGTAGAGAAGCATCCCACACCGGTGTGGCTCCACGGTCAAGCCCTGCGCCAAACCAGCCATCTCCAACCCCAACCCTCCGATCTGAGCACCATAGTCGTCCGTCCCAGTCAGATTCTTCTGCTAAACCAAATCAGAAAGGAGGATAACACTCCTTATTCATAAGATTGTCAAATTTTTCCGGTAATTGCTCTTTGGTGCTACAGGAAGCCATGGTTAACTGGAAGAACAAAGGGGCGACTGGGCCCCTCGAGGACTCCCCCAGGCCAGCTTCCTGAAGAGGGCAGTGTTTCTCCACACCGGGTCCCATCCCGCCCCGGCTCTGGGGACACAAACTCACATTACTGCTCTCATGGGGCCCTCCTTGATCGTGTAGGTCTTGATGTTTTTAACGGGCAGTCTCTTGGTCGTTAGACTCACACAGAAGCTCTTTTCCAGGACTTCACTCCCCACACCTGGCAAAGAAAATCGACCAGACAAACCGTAAATGACCTTTTCAAATAGCACGAGCGCTACGGTGCTAAGAACAAAATAACAGAGAGGGATGTGGTGATTTGGAGCAACGTTAAATGTGGGGAGAAGCACATGTTATTGTAAATGCGAAGGTGTAAGTCCCACGAAGGACGTAGTTCTTGAACTCTCCATCCTCAATAGAAATCCACCACCCCCCCCACCCCCCGAGGATTTCTAGACTTCAGTTCAGAGAGCAGTCTTGCCTTGGAGAAGGGCAAATACCTTGGGAGAGCCGATAATATTAGAGGTTTGGTGGAATGTAATCAAGGTTTCTAAGCGCTGGTTTTCTCCTAAGTAAAACGGTATTTGTCTCTCGGGAAATGATGCTAAAAGCGTGTAAGGGGTATGAGGACCAAGTTTGATCTCCGCTGTTGCTGATACTGGACTTTCTTAATGTTTTTTAAAGATTTTATTTATTTATTTATTTGTTAGAGAGAGAGCGCGAGCACAGGCAGACAGAGTGGGAGGCAGAGGCAGAGGGAGAAGCAGGCTCCCTGCCGAGCAAGGAGCCCGATGTGGGACTCGACCCCAGGACGCTGGGATCACGACCTGAGCCGAAGGCAGCCGCTCAACCAACTGAGCCACCCAGGCGTCCCGATACCAGACTTTTTTCAAACATGAAAGTCCATACAAGGTGTTAGCTAGCTGTGCCCTTCGCCGTCTCTGCTCTCCGGCTTCCCAGTGACCCGTCCACGTGTCCTGTGCCCCCGTCTTTGCCAATTCCTGTGTAACGCTGAGCTGTCTCCCAGCCCGGTGAAAGGGGGCTTTGCTCGTATTTCTCTCGTTACTTAGGAAACAATGTTTTTCTCTGAGAAGTACCCAACGTGGACTCCAGGACCCAGAGACCCCACTAGACTCCAAAGCCAGGCTCAGCCCCGGGGTGCGCACAGAGGTCACTCAGGGAGGAAGCCTGGGAAGCGCCCCGCGCGTCTGCAGTCCTGTCTGTCTCCAACAGAGGGTCGCTGTCCCCACCCGCGCCCGCGCTTCCACCGGACAGCAGACTGTTTGTCTGGGCAAAATGGCAGCCACGTTGCAATATTTGGCCTCACCGGCGAGCCTTAAAGTTGGTTTCATCAGTCCTTGTTTTGCCCACAATGTCAGGGAATCCCAGCCCTGCCACCTCTACTCATGGACACCCTTAGGGATCCATGACCAGATTCAGACACCCTATTCTAAGAAGGCGATAAAGTAGGAGGTTGAGTTAACTGAAACACTAGTTACACTTGAGAGAGATTCTCTCTTACGGCCAGAGCCACAAGGAGAACTACACTTCAGTCAGTTGGAGGGAGAAAATGATCCTTTAAGACAACGCGTAGTCAGTCAGGTGAGGCTCAGTAGAGCTCATGCGGGTGTCCTGGCAGGTTTATCTGAGTGCGTGTGAGCCACTGGACGCTTTGTTAGCACCTAACGTGGCCTCTTATAAATGAGAGAAGTTGTCACTAACGGGGACGATGTTCGTAGCAGTAATAGTGGACCCTCCCATGTACTCGAGGGTAATATTGATCTCCTGGGTACGAAGGCACGAGCTCCCAGTCATTCTTTTCAACAGAATTATTGATTCTCTTCAGAATATACAACCTCCAACTCATCCCCACATTGTGACTAAACTTCCCAAAACTTTGAGAATTTATCAAGATTGATATTAAATAGGCAAAAACTACAAGGACATAAATAATCATCCACATTCCACCATTCCACAGCTCACATTAATCAAGAAATTATCACTGGGACGCCTGGGGGGGCTCAGTCGTTAAGCATCTGACTTCGGCTCAGGTCATGATCTCAAGGTCCTGGGATTGAGCCCGCATCGGGCTCTCTGCTCAGCAGGGAGCCTGCTTCCCCCTCTCCGACTCCCCCTGCTTGTGTTCCCTCTCTCACTGTCTCTCTCTGTCAAATGAATAAATAAAATCTTTTTAAAAAAACCAAATTATTGCTAGTGAGGAAATTCGATAAGTAATCCTAAATTGTTGGGGTGTTTTTTTTTTCATTTTAATCCCAGGTGAGAGTATGTGTCATTATGTTCAACTTCCAAGTAAGTATAGGTCCAGAGAAGTTGAGAAATTTACCCCAAATCATGTAATTATGAAAAGTAGGAGCCAGACTGTAAGCAAGTTCTGTCTTCAGGATCTATAAAGTCCCCTGAGCTCAGCTCTCATCCCCATTTTGCTCACAGACAGTCACAGGCTCACCCCTTACTCCAGTCAAAACCCGAGTCGAAGCCGAGATGTGCGCCCGCCTGCCCGCATGCCTCTCCCAGACAGAACCTTCCCGCTCACCTTCCACGATGAAGTCAGAGAGGAGGCAGATCCCAAGCAGGGCCAGGAGGAGAGGTCTCATGGCTGAGGTGGTGCGGAGCTGTGCGAGGAGGAGTGAGGAACGGTGCTCTTTATTCGTCCGGTGGTCAGCGCACTTCCTGCGGTGAGGGGGCTCTTCGGGGTGGGTGGGAGCCGTGGAAAGTCTGTGCAGTAGAGATGCTTTGTTCTCTAACATAAGTTCCTTTGCCTCCGCTCACATTTAACTCACACCTTGTGGCCTTTGCCCCCGCTGCTGTGGTTAAGGTGTCAATAAAACCAAATGTGAGCATAAAGGAACGTGGTTGTCCCATCTCCCACCAGCCGAAATTCAAATCTTCCACTGCAGGCAGGCCCCGAGGCCACATCATGCCATGGCCCACCACGGGGACAGTGTAAGGAAATGGGCTGTGGTGGTCACTGTGGTCCTGCTTCCCCGCGTGTCCCACGTCACATCCGCTGTGACGCGAGGACGCCACCACCATGGCTCATGACCCCTCATGCCATCCAGATCAACTGGGTTTTTTGGGGGGGGCACAGGGACACTGCCGTCACTGTGAGTTTCTCAGCAATCTTTTAAAATCTTACTTAAGTGACTTCCTTTTTCTTATCCCCCCAGTATCCATACTGAAGAAACAGTTAAGTAAGTGTTTGGAGCATGTCTAATGCACATGTTTGCTTTATTGCAACTTAGTATATACCTTTTAAAAACCTTTGAGGGGCATCTGGGTGGCTCAGTTGGTTAGGGCTCAGGTCATGATCCCAGGGTCCTGAGATCAAGCCCCACGTCAGGCTCCCTGATCAGTGGGGAGTCTGCTTCTCCATCTACCTCTGGCCCTCCCCTCTTCTTGTGCACATGGTCTCTCTCTCACACATGAATAAATATAAAATATTTTTTAAAAATAAAAATTAAAACCTTTGAAAAGTTGTCCTCACATGAGGTTTATTTTGGAAAAAAAAAGAAAATTACCTATAATCATATCATTCTGACAGTTTTCATTTTTTTAAAAAGATTTTACTTATTTATTCAGCAGAGAGAGCGAGATCACAAGTAGGCAGAGAGGCAGGAAAGGGAGGGGAATTCTCCCCGCTGAGCAGAGAGCCCGATGCGGGGCTCGATCCCAGGATGCTGAGATCGTGACCTGAGCCGAAGGCAGAGGCTTAACCCACTGAGCCTCCCAGGCGCCCCACAGTCTTCACTTTGAAATGTTTTTGCAGTCAATCTCTCTTGGTAGACACGTGTTTGCACACTTGTGACAACTGTAAATACAGTTTCAGCGTCAGTGTAAATATCTCCCCGTACTCTTCGTAGCCTTCATGTTTCTCATCTGAGCAACTCCATGCACGTACCCATTAACCCGTTCCCTTGTAACACTGTTCTGTAGATCACAACTACAAGATAAGTTTTCATTAATATATACTGAATCATTTCCCTTCAATAGCCAGAAGTTGGATCACTTGGCAAACTCATATGGTCCTCTTTTATTTTTTTAATTTTATTCATTTGACAGACAGAGACACAGCGAGAGAGGGAACACAAGCAGGGGGAGTGGGAGAGGGAGAAGCAGGCTCCCCGCTGAGCAGGGGACCCAATGCCGGGCTCGACCCCAGGACCCTGGGACCATGACCTGAGCCGAAGGCAGACGCTTAACGATGGAGCCCTCCAGGCATCCCTATGACCCTCCTTTATTTCTTGCTACATGTTACCACATAGTCTCACAAAATGTAGTTTTGACTCGCGGTCTCGTAGCAGGGTCTGACCGTACCAGCTGCATCTTCCCGGCACTCAGTTTGTTGTTGTTCTATCTGACTTTGATTTCACAGGTCTCTATAACACGTATTTATTAAAATACGCGTTTGTACAAGCGGCTCAAAGGTTTGTCACGGCCACTGGGTACATGAGACTCTTACTCTTATTCAACATATGTGTCGCCAACAGATTTTGCCATGGCTGTTAGGGAAACAAAAATGAATTCCTGTACTTCCATGAAAATTATAGGCTAACCTCGAAGAGATTTTTCATTAATGGCATTTAATTTTCCAGCCAGACTTCACTCTGGACCTCAGCGTGGCTTTTTAGTTATCTCTACCTGGCTACACCATCGGTCCTTAACATCTGAACACAGCTTTCCACTCAGAATACTTTTCCTCCTCTTGTTCCCTGACATGGAGAAATGCCTATTTTCTATCCAGTTTCCAAACACAGAAACTGGGGTCATCTTCAACTCCATACTACCCACTCATATGTCATCCTCAACCAAGCTGTACTAAGTAAACCACCTAAGCAGCTCTTCAGTAGGCCTGTTCTTCTCTTTCCAACTGCTCTAGGCAGGCCCTCATCATCCCTTGTTAGGACCATTGCAGTAGACCAACTGCTTTCCCAGTGTCGGTTCTCCTCCTTTTCCTATTTTACCCACAATATTGCCAGAGTAATTGTTCTGATGCCTTAATCTAATCATGTTATTTCCCTACTGAGAACCTCTTTGCTAATTTCCATTGCCTACAGAATTTATTTCAAATTTCTTATTGTCGTATGCAAGGTTGTTCAGGATCTAACACAGCTTTTCCTTTTAGCTCACTTTCCACCCCTCACACACGCTCCCAAACCCCCAGTCTCAACAAACATGTATGTGCTCAACCAAATACCCCATCGTCTCTTACACCCCCCACATATTGTTTCCTTTACCTAGAATAACCGTCCCAGCTCCCTACTATAAACTGCTCCACTTCCTACAAGTTTTCCTGAGTCCTCTAGATAAAATTAAGTTGTGCCATCCTCTGTGCTCCCTTGGCAGTACGTCTCCACCACTGTTCTATCTTATCTCTGATCTTATGTTATTGCCAAACTCCGTTGTATTTCTGCCTCTCCCACTACATGGCAGGCTCCTTGAGAGCGGGGATCTCGGTCTTCACCGGGTCCCTGGCATTAGAAGAATGTCTGCGTGCAGCAGTATATTCACCAAATAGTTTTTGAATAAATGAATTTTTTTTTTAGTTTAAATGAATTCTTTTTAAAAGACCAAATTTAGGGTGATGGTACAGTAGGTGAAGATTAACCATCTACAAACACAAAGCCAGGAGTTGTGCTTGTGGTTTTCTCTTGTGTTTTCAATCAAATAGACAGTTTGACCAACAGCTGAATAATGACTTAGCATATGGAACTGGAATGTCTTAAACTCTCAAAATGAATTAGGTCCCTCCGGCTTTTACGAAGCTCTATGACGTCTCGCGCGAGCTTCCGACCTCAGGCCTCGGCAGCGCTCACAGCTATTTTATCTCTTCTTTGTTAGTGAAAGTACGCGGTACTAATGGGCAGGAACTTTCTCATTGGGTGAGTTCATATCTGCCTTAGTTTCTTGATAAAAGGTACACAACCACCAAAAAAGAACTCAAAGAAATTCCTAAAAGGGTTGTAGCAACCAGTGGGTGAGAAACCACTGCTCTGCCCGACACAGGCATGTCCTATTCAGGGCCAGGAGTCCGCACGCTCTAGGTGACCCAGGAAATGATGCACACTGACCAGCACACACGAGTGGCATAAAAATATCTCCATTACATTGTTCATCGTCCACAGGTTGGTGCGGAATCCTCCCCGAGCAAGCCATACAGTCGAAGCAACCAGCCATCCAGGAAAGGCGAGGCTGGAAAGAAGAAAGGTACTTGCCTCTATGACACCGAGTTAACCACTTGGCCAGGAAATTAAAGTCAATAAGCAAGTTGTTTGGTTTTCGTTTTCGTTTTTCAGAAAGCTGTCATTTTGGCCATAAAATCTGCCATGACCTTAAAATCCTCATGGTGCAGAATTCAAGGCATCTCCAGATTTCCTGAATTGGACGTGACTCAAACTCACCTGGAAAGAAGCGTGCACCGCCCAGCACAGAGGCCCAACCCCAGTGGCCAGCAGTCATCTGATGGAGCCTCTCCTTGAGAAGCCACATACTGCGCTGGGAACCAGGAGCCATCAAACCAGGTCAGAAGACCTTATCCTTATTCCAGATTGGCCACGGCAAGATGTGTTACATGAAGCAGAATCACAAGCCTCCCTGCTTCACGACATCAGAATTAGAATCAGACCGTGCAACATTTCTGGGTCATAACAGGGACTCCACAAATGGCAGCAATTATACTCAAAAGGCAGACACTGAAGGCATCACAAAGACTGGACCTGGGGCCAGGTCGGCCAGAGAGGCCCATTGACAAAGAAGCAGCGTGTGGTTTTCATCAGAAGTTATGATTTAATTTTTATGAATGATAAATGGATGACTTTTTGGAGTCAGCCAAACCTGTGAGTCTCTGCTTCCCTGTGCCTGGTCTCCTCCCCATATCTGAAATATTAAAAGGAAGGACGACGCATGTCTCCAGACACCTCCAACCTCAAGCTAGAGGACGTCTTCATCTGATCCCAAAGGATCAGCCACAAATCCAAGAACTCTTTATGATGGAATAATGAGTGTTCGTGATTTCCTGATATCTAATTAGCCAAAATGACTTTTTTAAAAAAGATTTTACTTATTTATTTGTCAGAGAGAGAGAGCGAGAGCCAGAGAACGAGCACAGGCAGACAGAGTGGCAGGCAGAGGCAGAGGGAGAAGCAGGCTCCCCACCGAGCAAGGAGCCCGATGTGGGACTCGATCCCAGGACGCTGGGATCATGACCTGAGCCGAAGGCAGCCGCTTAACCAACTGAGCCACCCAGGCGTCCCTTATTTTAATCTTTATTGAACATTTTTCCAATGTTTTTGGACAGAGCAGAGTGATGATGAGTCTCAATCAGCTTCTATAGTGTTAGCGGCATGTCCGATAGCGTATGGCGCAGAACCCAGCAGGATTCCAAGGCTGCACGCATTACCCTGAGAGATACACACTCCAGACTGAATCTGAATAGGGCCCCAAGGTCGGCTGTAGAATCAAAGGGTCCAGTGTTGAATATCAGAGGTCCACATAAGCACTCCACACAGAAGCTCCCCCACCCCACTCCCAAGATCTCCTGTCACCTGCTTTACTTTAACTCTACCTCTTGCCATCGCCACATGACATATTTTTATGTGTATTCTGCACATCATTCTCTCTCTACTAGAATACAATGCCCGTAAGAGCTCAGACTCTGTCTCACTACTGAACCCTCAGCACCTACTATAGGAACAAAATAAGTATTTACTGATTGATTGAATAAATAAACACTAACTAACTTTTCTTGTCATTTTATTCTTTCTTCTAAGAACTAAAAACCGAAGCTCTGTTCCGTTTAACTCAGATCTAGATACTGGACCCTGCTGTTGTGCCAGTATGACAAAGAACACAAGGGGGAAGAGCTGAAGGGTATGGGGGCTACGAAAGACGTTAAACATAACCCAGCCAGTCCACCATCTTTACCAGTGGGGAAACAAACCACAGTGTTGGGCCACACCATGAAACCAATGCCTAGTCTGTCACCTCCTTAGCAGGGGCAGTGACAGAGCAAAGATCAACAACTGTAAAGCAATGTGGGAAATCTGCAGAATTCTAGCACATTTACTTCTGCCGTTCTGTCACAACATGACTTGAGCAACAACAGCAAGCCCTCTCTTACGCCTCCAATAACCTTATGAGACAGAAATTATCCCCATTTTCAAAAGAATAAACAGAGATTCGGCAAAGTTAGATGATTCCTAGTACCACGTAGTTAGCCAAGACTTAGACACTTAGTCTGTCATTTCTTTCTTGCATTACATAGTACCTTAAAAGAAGACTAGCAAAGAGATAACTACATTTGACAACTTCCCATCAGAAGCACATGCTGGCTATCTATGCAACGTCATTCTCCCCATGTGAGTTCTTCGTTGCAAACAACAGAACATGTTTTAGCCCAGAATAATTCCCAAATTACACTGTGGGACTGCCTACAACACTTTTTAGAGGCAGAAGTTGGAGTCTTGGATAGTGCATGGGTCGCACTCTCTAGGATAGCTGCTGTAACAATCCTGGAAAATTCCATGACTACACTAATCCAGACAATGTGGCATTCGCAAAAGAACAGATCATTCTATCAGGAGAGCAAATTAGAGAGCCCAGAAATAGATCCACATAAATATAGTCAACTGCTCTTTGACTCAGGAGCATAAAATTCATCAGAGCAAGTATAACCCTCCCATTAAGGTGGACCCATCTCAGTTCCATGTTTAGACTAGATATTGTTGGAAGAACCCTTTATGTCAGTTCTAGTTAGTTAGGAATGGCTTCACTGTGGAAATGTTATTTCTAGAAACAAGGATAAAGTTATATGGACTATTTATTTCTGTTTTCTTATTATATGTCAGTTTAATGAATATTAATTCTAAAAAATTTTTTGGAAAACATAAATGAGAAGTTAAAATGAAGTTAAAATCATCTAAAATTCTACTATCCAGAGATGCCCAGACATATTTCAATGACATTCTTTCCAGAATATTTCCTATGCATTTGGGAGACAGACAGATGATAGGTAGGTAGGTAGGTAGGCAGGTAAGTAGATAGGGAGGGAGGGAGGGAGGGAGGTAGGTAGGGAGGTAGGTAGGTAGGTAGGTAAGTAGATAGGTGGTAGGTAGGTAGATAGGGAGGGAGGGAGAGAGGCAGATAGGTAGGGAGGTAGATGATAGGTACTGGTCCTTAGCCTCTTTTCTTTTCTTCTGAAATATCCATGAACATATTCCAGGTCCACAAACATAGAATTCTATCATTTTTAATGACCATGGAGAATCTCTTAAATGCATGTAACAAAATGTACTTAACTCATCTCCTACTGATGGACATTTAGATCATTTTAATGGGGGAGGAAGGAATTATTACCAAGACTGCAGGAAACATCCTTTCTGTATATTTCTGTGCAGTTGTCCAGTCATTTCTTTAGGCAAATTCCCAGAAGCACAGATACTGGGTTAAATAAGTGATATCCATTCATTTCTTAGTATCAGCTGTGAAGGAGAATCCTTATGCTCCCAGAATCCACCCCAGTGAAAAGGAGTAACAATCTGGGATTGTTTTTCACAGAGTAGCACAAAGCCATGGGAAGACAACAGCAGCACCACAGCTGAAGCCTGAGGGGCAGTGGTGAGGAGGCAAATCACACCACAACTATTCTCTTGAGTTTCCTCCTCCTCCCTCTCACCCCGCCTCCGTTCACGCATGCGTGCACACGCTACCCACTCCAATCCACAGTGGGTCTCTGTGGCTTATTGAAAGTAACCAAAACTGCAGTGAAATTTCGTCACTAGTGGTGGCGAATACTTTCAAAACCATCTGTCCATAGACTCAGACCAACATGAGACATTCGTCAGCGGCTAAACTTAGTCACACGAAGCAAACTCTCCCCCCTCCCTGCTCGTTCTGGCTAATGTCAGGTAACCCAGGCCTGTTTTCTCAACTTTTCTTCTCCCTCCACATTTCTCTAAATGCTGATGCTCGGCTACCGACGTAGAAGTTAAAACAACTTGCTCAGTGAAAAATTTTGCTTCTTGGGATGCCGGGGTGGCTCGGTCAGTGAAGTGTCTGCCTTCCCCTGAGGTCATATCCCCGGTTCCAGGGATCCAGTCCCCAGTCGGGCTCCTCGCTGAGCAGGGAGACTGCCGCTCCCTCTGCCTGGTGTTCCCCTGCTGGTGCTCTCTATCTCCCTCTGACAAATAAATAAATAAAATCTTTACATAAAAAGAGACAGAGTGAGAGAAGTTTTACTTCTTTTTTTTTTTTTTAAGATTCTACTTATTTATTTGACAGAGAGAGAGGGAGCACAAGCAGGAGGAGCGGCAGGGGGAGAAGCAGGCTCCCTGCTGAGCAGGGAGCCTGACATGGGGCCCACTCCCAGGACCCCCGGGTTCGCGACCTGAGCCAAAGGGAGACCCATAACTGACTAAACCATCCATGTGCCCTGAAAAGTTTTGTTTTCTAGAAGGACAAAGAGGGAAAGAATTGCAGGATGCACCCTTATTTGGATTTCACTGTAAAAGTCCTAAACTTAAACGCTCAGAAAAAAATGTAGCAGACCTAAAACAAAAGAAAATATTTCCGCAATTTTTATGTATTTCCGTAATTTCCGTAATTTATATATATAAATATATATGTCTCTCTCTAAGCATTGATATATGGTAGTGGTTAAGAGCCAACCAGACTGTGGTACTCATAGCCGGCTTGATCACTTAGTCATTGTGTGAATTTCAGCAAGCTACTTGCTGCACTTAGCCTCTGTGCATCAGAAGTTGTCCTCTCTATAAATAACAGAGGAGATAATGCTAATTACCACGAGGAGCTGTCGCAGGCATGAAATGAGCACACTGCAAAGTCCTTAGAGCCGTTCGTGGCATGTACTAAGCACTCAGTATATATTAGTGGGTGTTATTAATATAGTGTTAATATTATGCAAAATCTGATGTACTTGAGAGTGAAATTTCCTAAAAGAATATTTTAGAGTCCTGCTATGTGATGATAACTACCTACTTAATTCAGTAATGAGCGAAGAAAATACTTGCTTTTGCTTAAATGATTAAACAAACATCTGAATGAGAGTTTTTCCCAAATTACCTACATGCTCAGGCTTCCTTTTCACTTTTTGTTTTTCAGATTTTCCATTTAAACACAGAACACTGGCCAGGAATACTGTGTTCCTGCATGATCTGTTGCTTTTTGAATAGAGAGGTTGAGTGAAGTATGTGTGGCTCTGCTGCCTCTCCGAAGAGCCTGTTTCCATATCAAGATTGGATTGAATGACCAAAGAAAGACAATTATCATAGGATCTCTCTGATATGAGGAATTTGAGAGGCAGGGCAGGGGGTCATGGGGGGTAGGGAGGGAAAAAATGAAATAAGATGGGACCATGGAGGGAGACAAACCATAAGAGACTCTTTTTTTTTTAAGATTTTATTTATTTATTTGACAGAGAGTACAAGTAGGCAGAGAGGTAGGCAGAGGCAGAGGGAGAAGCAGACTCCCCGCTGAGCAGGGAGTCCGATGTGGGGCTCGATCCCAGGACCCTGGGCCTGAGCCGAAGGCAGTCGCTTAACAGACTGAGCCACCCAGGTGCCCCCATAAGAGACTCTTAATCTCAGGAAACAAACTGAGGGTTGCTGGGGGGAGAGGTAGGGAGAGGGTGGCTGGGTGATGGACACTGGGGAGGGCGTGTGCTATGGTGAGTGCTGTGAGGTGTGCAAGCCTGACGATTCACAGACCTGTGCCCCTGGGGCAAATAATACATTATATGTTAATTTTAAAATAAATAAAATAATAAATAAATTAAAAGATTGGATTGAATGCTTTTGAGATCTCCTGAAACCAGGGTTTCTAGATAAAACTCAGGATTCCCAGTTACATTTGAATTGTAGATAAACAACAAATATTTCTTAGTGTAAGTATATACTAAATATTGCCTGGAACATACTTATACAAAAAGTTGTTCGTTATTTATCTGAAATTCAAATCTAACTAGGCAGCCTGTATTTTTACTTGCAACATCTGGCAGCCCTAGTTCCAACTCTGAGACCATGAGGCTGTGATTCCCTCTGGGCATAGTGACCAAGAGGATATCATTTTCCTGTTAGACCCAGTCCCCATCCAAAAACCTACTCCAGTCACCTTTCTGTAACTTCCTAAAATATAAGTAATTATAATCTTATTTTGTGTATCACTTTTTTAAAGCCCACTAGGAAGCATGGCAGCATTTTCTAGGGTTTTTTTTTAAGATTTTATTTATTTATTTGAGAGAGAAAGAGAGAAAAGAGCAAGCAGGGAGAGGAGCAGGGAAAGAGGGATGAGGGACTCCCAGCTGAGCACGGAGCCCATCACAGGGCTCAATCCCATGACCCTGAGAACATGATCTAAGCCGAAATCAGAGTCAGACGCCCGACTGGCTGAGCCACCCGGGTGTCCCTAGTTTTTAAAATACAATGTAGTCGACAGAAAAAGAACAGTTCAGCTTCAATTATCTTCCCTTTTCTCTGGTAAGGGGAATGGTTTTAAGTGCCAAGGGCAGAGCAAGCAGTTAAAAGAGTTAGTTGAAGGCAGGTAGTAAATAACAAGAAAACTGGACATTTTAAAAAGTTCAAGTCTCTGGACCAAGATGAATTATGTCAGCCTACTTTCAATGGTTTATTCTCTTCCCTTCCCATGTCACCACAGCTGGGACCATTAATTTTCCCCTTTGTAGGTACAGTCCCACATTTGGTCGTTAATAAATCTGGTCACTGAGCTTGGCTACCCAGCATCCACACAACTGTCCTGCTGGGCCAAAATCCAGTATAAAAGGAAAGAAAGTCCCTACTACCCACTATGGAAAATGGAGGAAGACACATCTTTCTCCCAACCACCTGGAAACAAGGCAAATTTAAATCAATTGGCTTCTTCTCCCCAGAATTTTGCATCTGAGAAGTGGTTCAGGGACAGACATTACTCATGGTAGCTGTGACAGGATTGAGAGTGGAGCAGTAAGGCCACACAGTTGAGGGCTGGTGGCATCCAGCATCGGGCTGGCCAGCGCTCGGTGAGGAGACAGGAAACCGTCCCCGTGGCCTACCTGTGTTCTGATCTAGATTCTCCAGAAGTCCTGACGATTCAGTGATCTGCCCAATAGTCTTTTTTTTCTCTTACGTTTTCTAGAGTTGGTTTATTATTTTTTTAAAGATTTTATTCATTTGACAGAGATCACAAGTAGGCAGAGAAGCAGGCAGAGAGAGAGGAAGGGAAGCAGGCTTCCCGATGAGCAGAGAGCCGGATGCGGGGCTCGATCCCAGGACCCTGGGATCATGACCTGAGCCGAAGGCAGAGGCTTTAACCCACTGGGCCACCCAGGCGCCCCTCTAGAGTTGGTTTCTATCTAGCATCCTCAACTGCTGCCTGGACAGTCCCAACCACTGCACTCCCATACCAGAAATGCCCTAGTTTCCAGCGCAGAAGTGTGTCCTGCTCTCTCACGCTCTGCGGCTCCTGCAAGACCTCACGCTGCGAACAGGAGACCTGAGCGGGACCCATGCTCAGACACGGAGGTACAAAAAGTCTCTCTGATTTCCAAACGTGCATCTACCAAGGTTCTGTGACATTCTGCACTGCCGACCTGTCTGGGTCTTACTGTGCCTGAATGATAACCACAACGTGAATGTGGGTCCGCGCAGCCCGCCCATGGTTGAGCTGCTTCTCAGTTCTTCTGTGTGTGCCCTGGTGTCACCTCAGGGAAACTCGCCAGGGAAACTAAAAGCAGGTCAGCAGTGTCGATAGGATCGAAGCAATCATGGGGAAGGAAAAGGATAACGGGAGATGGAAAACAAGCAGATGTCTCTATGTGTGAATGTAAAGATATGGGAGACTCCGAAATGAGACGAGGTGGAGTTTTGCTTGCCCGAAAAGACAGGTTTATAATGAAAATAAAGGTTTCTCTGACTTACCATCCACACCCCCAGGCTTGTTCCCAAGAGAAAATTGTGTTTAACTCTCCTGGCTGTTTCTTCTGTGGATACACTCATCTCTCTATATAGATACTGCGTTATTTTTCCCTCCTGTACTTCATCTTTCCGATAAAGGAATATAGATTGATTGAATAATCAACGTTATATTATTATGAATTTGTGAGCATTACTAAATGCAGAAAACCACATTCAACTAATACATTTTTTTCCTTGTTCTGGTTTTAGTTTTCCTTGGAGTTTCTAGTTGGTCTTGATTTTAAATTTCTCTTGTCCCCTGTACAATCCATAAATCTAATTTTTCTACCAAATGCTGCACACGGCAGGTAGTCTAACCGACTCGCCCTTAATCCTGGAGGCCTCCTTCCTAGAGCCTTCTCCCCTCCTGCTGCCCACGTGTTGTTTTGGGATTTCCTACTACTGTTGTCTGGGGCTAAGTCCCCTACTTCATAGGCCCACATCCTCTCTTTCTTACTTTACTCCCTTTGTTTTTCTGGAGCATATTCTTTTTTTTTTTTTTTTAAAGATTTTATTTACTTATTTGACAGAGAGCACAAGCAGGCAGAGAGGCAGTCAGAGAGAGAGGAGGAAGCAGGCTCCCTGTTGAGCAGAGAGCCCGATGCGGGGCTCGATCCCAGGATCCCGGGATCATGACCTGAGCCAAAGGCAGAGGCTTTAACCCACTGAGCCACCCAGGCGCCCCATCTGGAGCATATTCTTAAAAAAAAGTTTTATAAGGAAAGATCAATGATGATGAGAAAAAAATATGTCAAACTTTCAAGCTCTTTTCATGGAGTATCTCTGGACTAGAGACTTGAGGATCGTGCACTGGCTAGCAGTGCCCTGTGTGGCCAGCGGTATTGTCACAGGGCTGCACGAGCAAAGCATGGATCATCGACCTGTCGGATCACTCTGTCGGCACCTGAAATTAATATAACTGTGTCAACTATACTCAAATTTTAAAAATTTTGTAAAAACAGTAGGACAGTGTGACGTGCTATGTACTGCTTAAACATAAAATATTACTGGACGCCTGGGTGGCTCAGTCGGTTCAGCCTCTGACTCTTAATTTCAGTGCAGGTCATGATCTCAGGGTGGTGAGGAGTCCCTCCTCTAGCCCCTTGCTGGGTGTGGAGCCTGTTAAGATTCTCTCTCTGTCTCTACCCTCTCCCAAATACATAAATAAATAAGTAAATAAAGCTTTACCAAATTGCCAATTTCTAAGATGCCTGTTTTTTTTTCACATTTTCCACATTTTTAAAGTTGGAATCAGTCTGAGATTGTTTACCCTGAATGTGGTAGCACCTTTTCCCCCTGAAAATTCCTTTTAAGTGTCTTACCATTGCTTTTATTTTAGAACAGAAGAAATGCAATGTTTCTCAGTTAATTGCCCAAAAATGTTAACAGAATTGAGCTAAAAACCCTTTGCTGAAACAAAGGAATTAGACTCAAAATGGAGGCAAGAAGCCTCACCCCTGAACAGGGCTGGGGAGGAGAATCAGTACTACTGGGGCTGCAGTAACAGAAAAAGGGGGGAACTAGAGTGAGTGGAAATGAGGGGGTACTATAAGGACACAGAGGAACTCACAGAACCATACGCGAAGATGCACCAGGCCTGGGGAACAACCGGAGGCAGGCCTGCAGCACTCGAGACATCCAAGTCCCACTCCCCTCTCGGGTACAGCAGGAGCTCCTGGGTCTCACTGACGGCCCCACAGTGGAGCACAGCCACCCTGGTCTCTATTTTCTGTCTGAGGTCCCAACCAGCCCAAACTGAAATCACTTAGACCCACTCCCAATTCCTGCCCAGAGTCCGAGTCGAATGCTCACTCCTGGATCAATCAGCTATTGCAAGGGCATGAGCACTGTATTACAAGAACATGTTTCTCTCATGTATGGGATGGTGGGAGGCAGTTTTCAGGAAATGGGAAGGGAAACCAAGTAGACAAATGATTGATGTCCAAAATAAGTAATGCATCAAAGACCAAATTTTAAAAAATGGTAATTAATTGATGTCTTTTTAAAAAGGAAAGCCAACAAGAACATTGGAAATCCAAAGATTCAGCAAGTACAGAGCCACAAAAGCAAACTCCTCCTTTCCTTCTCTCTGTAAGACTGAGGCAATCTGGAGATTTGTTTATTCTAGAAAGAATCGAAGAATGCAATACGTTTCTGAAATTGTATTCAACGTGGGAGGAAGGAAGGGTCCAGAGGCAGAGGGAGAGGCAGCTTCAAAAGCTGTAAACTTAAACTCAAGCCCCGATTTTCAGGCACCTCTTCTTGCAAGCTGACCCATGATTACATGGTTGCTGATTCATAAGCGTAGAATTCGTACATTTCTCACTTTGCTTAGGACTTCTGGTGTCACTCTCTGAATCCCACCGCTGCCTCCTCACGCACCACATCGCAGGTTAGACATTGTTCGCTCGCTCCTCGGCAACTTCTCACACGCTATTCCCTCTGCCCAGAACACTGTTCCCTTCAGTCAGGTCCTGGTGGGGATGGTCGGTTCCACCGGTCTGTGCAGTTTCCCTACCATGGCAACAACCGAGACCCTAACTCACGGCCCAGACCGTGACCCCTGAAGGAGCTGTCCCCTAACCTCACTCAGGCCTTAATCAGGACTTGAAATACATCCTCTGTGTAGTAGTAATGGTGTCTACAGAGCACTTATCCGTTTCTTACGCTGCGAACTCTCGGCTGCTACTTAAGGGAGAGCTGAGCACCCCTGTTTTGTTTTGGGCTTTTGACCTCTGACCCCTGCGGAAGACAGACAAAGTGAAAGGTATTTCTGCTTCGCTTCCCCTGCGGAAAGCGCTCAGCCACCCTCGGGGAGCGACACCATATTCCTCTTCCCCTTGTTCACGGGCTCAACACTCGGGAGCCCCCACCAGGTACCAGCTGTCATGCTCCTGGCAGGCCGGGGTCTAGCCGGGGAAGTCCTCACCCCCAGGGCCCTCCGGCCGTCCCCGCTCACAGCCAGACCTCAAGAGGCAGCGTGTCCCCCCCAGCTCGTCCCCTCTTCACGCTGACCCGTGAGCGTCAAGGCGCTCTGGGGGCGCGGGTGCCCGGCAGGAAGAGCAGCGCTGCTGCTGCGCCCCACAGAGCCTCTGCGGGGACCTCCGTGGGGCTGAGGCTGCGGGCCGGGGGGCGGCAGGAAATAGCTTCTATCCTGAAAGCACCACGTGGAGGAGAGAGAGAGGCAGAAGAGGAAAACCCTGACCTGCTCGCCTCCCCCACCCTTCTCAGCCTCTGCTGTTTGCCGACTCCAAATCTTACTCATTAGACTTTCCGCGGGACAGACCCTCCGGTTCTTGGGCCCCTCTTTTGAGCTAGACATTTCCGCGGCTGAGGGACCCCCGGGCAGCCACCTGGCCAGCAGGCTGGGGAAAGAGCCGTCTAGTGGGGTGGGGTGGGCTGCTCGAGCCACCACATTGCTCTGAGTGAGCTGCTGTATGAACGGAAAAGCTGGGTTTTGTTCCATTCTCCACCCGTAAGTGTCATGCTGGGGTTCTCTGTGATGTGTCACTATGTGGCTCTGGTCTACCACTTTCCAATTTAGCGTGTTCTTGCCATATTCTGTGGGGTGTACATGGCAAAGGCAAATTTCATCAGATACCCATGTATCCTTGTGATTCTGTTACTTTCTGTGGCCTTTGCCATGCCTCCGGAGAAGCACGATTTCTTCTCTACGAGGGAGACCCTGAGCGTGTTCACCGTGTGAGGCTAACCGGGATGCTCCGTGAGCCCCTGAAAGTATTTTTTCCATCTCAGTAGTCTTGAGACGCATGGGGACCAATATGACAATGAAGGTTATGTCCCTGGATTTTCATTGCATGTGAGTTCCAGGTTTCCTGTCATAGAGTGCACACAATTAAAATTGTTTTGCAATCATTACTTCATATTCAATAACAATTCACCCACATTTTCCTCATTCATGCAATAGGCATTTTACGAAGCCTCTAGCAGTTCCAAGCCCAGTGATAAGACTGGGAACAATGGGTGAACCAAAAAAGAGCTGTAACCCAGAGTAGTTATTCAGTAACTAAAAACAGCAAAGCATTCTCTGGGAGCACAGAGAAGGGGCATCTCCCCTAGTGGATAAGGGTGGGGCAAAAAGAAAGAAACCAAGAGGACTGATCCCTGAGACAAGTCTCAAAGGATGAGTAGGAATTTCTAGCTAAAGAAGGAAGGGCGCTCCAGCG
Organism: Mellivora capensis; assembly: GCA_004024625.1. Lineage (NCBI taxonomy): Eukaryota > Metazoa > Chordata > Mammalia > Carnivora > Mustelidae > Mellivora > Mellivora capensis. Next base: position 11,414 of record PISX010016861.1, on the reverse strand, counting down.
TTCTGAATAAAGGAGAAATCCGATGGCATGAAGACGATGGAGAAAGCCAACATGTTGTAGATGCTGACAGAGCAAGCTGGCGTGGAATGAGGGGCAAGAAGCAGAAGTAGGAGGAGACCGGATGGCAAAGGACTTCGCCCATTAACCCAACACATGCAGATTTCACCCTAAGGTGTTGGGGAGCCACTGATGTCTTTACATGGAGTGGTAACGGAATCAGATACTAGGTAAGAGAGTTTTGACGAGTTTGACAGCCATGCGACCAAACGATGACCCAATCCTGCCTGCCTGTACTTCCCTCAGCGTCAGGCACATCAGAGGCCCCGAAAAAGTCTTGTTGATTGCACCGGCGTTTTCCATCTCAAGGTCCGTTCCTTTGTCAGGCACCCACGGAACCATGGGCATTTACCATCCCACTGAGCGCCTGTGAAAAAGAGCTTGAAGACTTCTTGGTGGTTTTCCTCATCTCATTGCTAGCCTTGGCGGGCCTTCCCAAAGCAATAGGAGAAGGTGTATTAGAGGCTGAAGTAGCTTGAATTCTGGACAAGAACAGCAACATCGCAATGAGTGGAGACGAGTCAGTGAAATGTGGTGAGGCTGTCACCCAGCTGACAGAATCAGTAGCACATCAGGGGCTCCAAAGAGAACTGGGGCAGGCATCAGAGACCGTCTGCGCTTCCCCACTAAGCTTCTGTATCGCCTTGGACAAGTCGCTTACATAACCCCCAGCTTCCCCTTGAAAAAAAGGGAAAAAATATCATATCAATCCTATCAATACTATCAAATATATTTCAAAATGAAGTAAAATATGAGGAAGTGTGATGTGTGCAGTAAGATACTGTAAAGGACAAATCGTGGACGTCGTGTCTCTGCGTCTATATGGAGTCATTCGTGACATGTGAAGTGATACTCTCGTCACAATCTTTTCCTTCGTTGTATCTGTGCGCGATGGCGGATGCGACTGCACTTGCCATAGTGGCCACTTCACAGAGTCCCGGTGCGCCGGAGCCAAACCACTAACTCTACACTTTGAACTTACGCCATAATATACGTCAATCGTATCTCATGAAAACCAGAAACAGTTCTGTTCTTCTTGTTCTTGTCTCCTCTAACAGGCACTACTTCCATTTCCATAGGAAGCAAGATGAGGAGGAGCCAAGAGAAGCTGAGAAATAGAAAGAAAGAAGGAAGACCAGAGTCACGTGGTGTCCTGGAAACCAAGACAGGAGAATATTTATACAAAGACAGTGAGCAATTTTTTCAAATGCTGGATATAGGTCAGCAAATGAGGACTTAGAAATGACAGCTGGGTTTCACACATGAGAACCACAGATGACCACGAGGGGAGAAGTTTCAGTGGGTCAGTAAGCCTTACTGATGAGGGTTCAAGAGGGCCTGGGAGAAGAAGGGAGGCAGCCAACACACACAACTCTTTAAGAAGAGAGGTTTTAGACTACAGTTGCCTCACAAATGTCACAATAGGGGCTTGAAAAGAAGGACTGTAGCTTAAGGAGGAAGTTGGATGGAGAGGGTGTTTTGTTTGTTTTGATTGTTAGATGAGAGAAATAATATCAAGTTTGCACGCTGATGGGAATGATCCTAACCCTAACCCAAGGTATCAACTAAATATATTTAACCCTTCCAACAATTTGAATTTATAAATGCGTGTCCCCTAGGAACTGATTAGGTATTCCTGACTATGCTCCCAATCTCATTACTTCTACCAGGAACTAATCACATCAGCAATTTCATCTACAATTAAACTATTTCCTGGTATTTTCTAGAATCTCTACTAATTATGCTTTTTCAATAAAGATGCTATTTCATTAAAAGAGCCTCATAAATAAACATTAAACATAAATTATCTACTTTCATGTTTCAGCAATAAGAAAATCACTACTGATAGCAAAATTAAAAGGAAAGTCATGTCTGGGGATAGACTGAGCTGCCCCCCCACCACTGCCCTAGTTCAGCTACTACTGATTAGTATTTGATCTAACTCTTAGTCCATATTTATTCAGAGTCCCGGTGGCAACAGAGTCGGCTGCTCCTACGACTTGGATGTCTGGGAGCCACCGTCCCTCCACTTCAGAGATAACGCACAGGAGAAGCTCCCCTGCCTGGCAGTCACCTTCCCAAATCAGGACCGTCACTGTTCACTCTGTTACGGTCACCAGTTCCTTCAACAGAATGTCATCTTCACAGTTGTGGTTTCCTCCCCAAAGACAGCTTAACTTTTTAAATATAAAACACTTCAACCTTCCCTTCCTGTAGCTTCTGCCCTTGCCGCAAGCCGAGAGTAGTGAAACTCTAGTACTAACCCCGAGCCTCTCTCAGCCTCTGGATCCCTAATGTCACTCCAGATAGAAGCCTTCGGAACCAAACGATCCCTGATTCTCATCGCAAACCCCTTTACCTCCTTTCTAGTAAATAAGTAATCCCATCAGCCTACTCTTCATTCTTTTATAGCTTATTTTGGTTCTACTGAGACTATCTACCCTCCCACATTTGATTTTTTAATAGTTACATATTTTGAACAGAACAAAAAATAGTTCTAGACTGCAGTTGCCTTTATGGGCACACACACACACACACACACACACACACACACTCTTTCATATGCCAGATTATAGTGAGTATAGCTTAAACTCGTTTAGCATAGTAGCTAGCATTTAATAAGCACTTACTCCAAATCTGGCACTCTGCTAAGCATTTGGCATGCATTATCCTATTGGATTCTCCATTTTATTTCTGACAAAACTAAAAATTAGGGGAGGTTGGGGCACCTGCCCTAAGCCAGACAGCTAGTAAGTAATTGATCAGGGATCTGAACACAAGGAATCTGGCTCCAGCACCCATACACTTAGCCACACAGCCAGAAGAGAACCATCTCGCAGGGAAAAGTGTCCCTATGCTGCTTCCAGTCGGAGAACTGGAGAAGAATTAGGCACAAAAAAGTCAGCTACAAGAGACTGGGATCAGGGGACAACAGTCGAAAAGACAAGACGGCTGCCCCGAGCTACTCCAGTCTCACTTTTATCAGATAGAAACAACAGCCAATGGAGGAACCGATGAAGGTCAAACATTAGTCACAGGTCTTGTGGACAAACAAGGAGGAGGATAAAGTTTATAGTTAACCAAGCACATTCAAAGGACTCATCTAACTAACAATGGGCGCTTCTGGGAAGAGAAAGGAGGAACAAAGGAAAAGGGAAGCAGGAGGAATTTTTCCCGGCTGCCCAGCTTCACGGTCATATATTGTCCTTCTCCCCAAAGACCTGTTGCCAGTATATGCTTTTCTAAAGGCCATATCTAAATGTGCTTGGTAACTAGTAAAATCCTCCAGGGGTTATAGTTTAAGTAACACATTGTTCCGAGGGGCAGTTGCACCCCCACCTACATCTTTTCTAGGACAGAGGACAGACACACCTCCCAGGGGTGGGAAAGTCTTGATGAGAAGGCACCGCTATACACGCCAAATGGGGCAGTTCCTTGAAGTTCCTGACTTATCTTTAAAATTGATGATAACTTTACATTCTGCTCCATCGTATATCTGTCTTGCTTTAATATAAAAAATGTGATTTTATTAAAGGACACAGAAGACATTGGGGTACACATGGCTCTTCTTTTCACCACATCTGTATCTTTGGGGTAAATACCCAGTAGCGCAATTGCAGGGTCATAGGGAAGCTCTATTTTTAACTTCTTGAGGAATCTCCACACTGTTCTCCAGAGTGGCTGCACCAACTTGCATTCCCACCAACAGTGTAAGAGGGTTCCCCTTTCTCCACATCCTCTCCAACACAACGTTGTTTCCTGTCTTGCTAATTTTGGCCATTCTAACTGGTGTGAGGTGGTATCTCAATGTGGTTTTAATTTGAATCTCCCTGATGGCTAGTGATGATGAACATTTTTTCATGTGTCTGATAGCCATTTGTATGTCTCAATGGCCACGGTCGCCAAACTGTGGAAAGAACCAAGATGCCCTTCCACGGACGAATGGATAAGGAAGATGTGGTCCATATACACTATGGAGTATTATGCCTCCATCAGAAAGGATGAATACCCAACTTTTGTAGCAACATGGACAGGACTGGAAGAGATTATGCTGAGTGAAATAAGTCAAGCAGAGAGAGTCAATTA
>PISX010016860.1:0-45010 GCA_004024625.1 Mellivora capensis | reverse complement strand
TTTTTTTTTTTAAATCCGATCAGTATATTTCCAATAAGTAATTTCCACTGTGATATATTTTCATATAGAGATGTTGCTCTTTTTCTATTTACAGTGTTAGGTACATAGTGAGCTTTTAACAAATAAATACTTATGGACGGCTCAGTTGGTGAAGATAATCCAGAAAACCCAGACTTGACTGAGGTATAGAAAGTACAAGGTAAAAATGGGAGAAGAGGAAATAAGGATTGGTGAATGTGCACGGAAAAGCACTTTCTCTTCTGGTTAATATCTTGCCTGGGGGAAAAACACATTTGAAAATTTCCAAAAGATCTTTTTCCAAGAGCAAACCATTATTAACAGAATTATTTAAAAAACCAAAAACACGGTAATCTTGACTGTATACCTCTTCCTCCTCATTTCAAAGTCCATCCTCTATAGATATTAGATAAATGAGTTCCAAGTCTATGCAGGTTTCTACATGTTTGCAGTTTTTACATTTAGACTCATCCCTTTTCAGACATATTGATTCTAAGTGTCTCTGCCCCTATCCCCACCCAGGCTCCGCAGAGACTGGCTAAAGCCATCACAGTCCACCCAGGACTTTAGTTGAGTCCCCCTTAGCTTCACCGGGCAGCCGTGAGCACCGTGAGCAGGGCACCGCAGCCGGGCCTGGGCAGGCCACCCAGCAGATATGTACGCATTGGGCGGGGGGGAGTGGGGGGGTGGAAGCACCTCTGCTGGGGTGTGCCCGGCAGCCATCTGTGCACCGCTCAGACGGGGCTCCTCGTTCTGTTTGCCAAGTAGCAAAGGATCAGCACCTTTAATACCAACAGTGACCATGAGCACCCCGATCCCAGGTAGACCCCCTTTCTCTGGAGAGATCAACAGACCCAGGCAGCTTTGGAGAGTGTGGCTAGGAAGAGAGAAGAGCAGACGGTCTGTGGCTGAGGGCTGCCCCCCACAGACAACCAGCAGGATGTTTCAGCTTCACCCCCAATGACATGGGGCCAGCCAATGGCTACTGGTCTTATACAGGTCCAGGCCCTTCATCTTCCAGGGTCACATTGCTTCAGTGAGTAAAGCCTCTGCAGGGAGAGGAAGCTGCAAGGTGGCTAAAGCAGGAGGAGCTCAGAGGGAGGCAGCTGTGATCCCACAGCCAGAGGCAGCTACCTCCTTATCCAACCAGGAGTAAGCAATGCCACCTTGTCCCACCCCCTAAGCTTACTACTTGTCCTCTGGGAGAGCCCTCAGAATCACTGCTGGCCCCATATCTCAGTCAGGGCCCTGGGCTCTAGATAGCCAGCAGGAGCAATGTGGGGGGAAGGGTCACATCACCCTCCAAGCCACCTGAAGCTGCAGGTGGGAGAACTCTCCTGAGGAGGGGAGCAAGTGGGTAGCCCCTCCGACAGGGCCCAACCTCAGGAAAGGAGACACCATGGCAAGTGTGGTATGCCACAAACCCCAAAGTCACTGTGTTAGACCCCTCTCTTCCCTGCCCCACAATGTAGAAAAAGTGAGGGCCTTGGCTGTGGGATATCTATGGGTCTTAGAAGCAAAGACAGGGTTAGGAACCCCAGGGGGAAGCAGGCGACAAGGTGAGGGGAGGAGGCCTTTATACACAAGGACAGGGAGACAGAATCACAGAGAGATGTAGTGGGCACAAGAAAGGGCTGTGGGCCTGGCCCACGCCACTCCCCAACCAAAAGGTCTCCAAGCGCAGCCAGGCCCCTCCTGGCCTCACCAAGTGAGCCCGAGGTGAGCACCAGGCAGCACCCAGCTGGGGCCTGACTGGGCCTGATGTAAACGCCAGGGTAGGGTCTGGGGTGGAGGAGAGCAAGGGGCCATCCCCGTGCTTTGAGGGTGAGGCTGCTGCAGGTGGAGCTCTGGCCCAGAGGGGAGCAGAGAGGTGCCCCGTAGAGCCAGACCTCCCCCTGCCGCCCCCTCGCGACCCAGCTGCTGAGGAAAGACCCGGGAGGCAGGGGAGGCCCACTCATCACTTTCCACCCCGCGGAACCACCGACGGCGCTCCTGGCTGGTTTGCCATGATGTGGTAGATGGATTCCCGGAAGCGCTGGTCCCGGCTGAGCCTCTTGGCCACCTCCTTTAGCTCCTCCATGTTGTTGGCATCCAGCTGGGAGGTCATGAAAGACTGGGACGGCTTCACTGGGGAGAGGGAGGCCGTGAGCAGCCTCCCTCCACCGAGGCTTGCCCGGGTCCCCAACCCCGGCCGGCCACCCTCGCTCCCCACCCCACAAGTTTCTCGGCACCCACTGGGGCTCCCGGAATCCTGGGAGATGCCCGAGGCCAGGCCGGGGGAGCCAGGTCCAGGCTGCCCAGTCGGGCCTCCAAGCTGGATCAGCACCTCCCACCGCGGCAGGGGCGCGCGGACAGCCGCACTCACTGTCATTCCAGGAGGTGCTGGAGCGGCGCCGGTGGAAGCGGCAGCTCTTGATGCGGCGAGTGGCCGCCTTGTGGATGTACACCGAGTTCTTCATGATGACCGGCATCTTGGCCTCCAGCTCCGCGTTCCGGATGCACTCCTCGAAGAACCCTGCGGCCGCAGTGCCGCTGCGTCCTTCCCGCCCGGCCCCCCCACGGCCCCAGGCTCCCGGCTCCCGGCTCCCGCTTCAGCCGCAAACAAGCGCCCGCCGCCCACCGGCCCGGGCAGGGCACGGAACTCCCCGCCGCGCCCCCGCTCGGGTGCGAGAGCCCCAGGACGCGCCTGCGGCAGGAGCCTGGGGAAGAAACTCCCTCGGTAGCTCGGGACCGCCTAATGCGCCCCGGGCCCCGTGCGGCGCTCCCGGCCGGGATCCCGGCTCCGCAGGGTCTGGACTCCCGCGGGGGCTGAGCCCGAGGGCTGGGGTCTGGCACCGGGGGCTGGGCCTTACTTTTCAGGTGGCTCACGTCAGCCCGCATCCTCTCCTCCTTCTCCTTGTTCCGCACCTTGGAGTTGAGCCCTTGTTCCAGGCTCCGCAAGGCCCCCTCCGCCTCCCGCAGTCGCCTCTCCAGGTCCATGCGGACCTTCACCTCGGCCTGGGGCGAGGAGAGGGAAGACAGACGAAAAGGGGTCCTGGGGAGCAGTTGCCATCTCCCGTGGAAGCCTTCCCTGGTCACCCCCCCGGGATCGAGAGGGCTTGGTTGCCTCTGGACTTGGATGGAAGTTACCATATCCTGCCTAGGGTAGGCGCCCTTGACCAGATGGCCGGGACTCACCCTCTGCACCCCAGTAGTGGGCTAGCTGCTCCCCAAGAGGTGGCTCCATCGCCTGCCCCTAGCGGGTCAGACTGGCAGAGATAATTGAGGTAGCGGAGGGGTAAGGGATGTGAAAGGGAAGGTGCATAAACAGGCAGCTCCCCGCAGGCCCTGGCCAACACCTTGAGCTCCCGCTCGGCCTGCTGCTTCTCCGCGGTCAGCTCCTGCAGCGAGTTCTGCAGGGCCTGGGACTGGGTTGAGTAGAACTCCCGCTCCTCCTCCAGGGCCCGAGAGCGCTCCTCGTTCTCCTTCATCCTGCGGGGCCGAAGGGGTGCTTAGTGCTTCCTCATGGAGGGGGCTTTCCAGTGGGAGGGCAGCCCATCCTGGAGACCTGGCTGGAGAAGCTCTGACACCCAGGCTTCCTGAGCCCCAGAACTTTCTAGGTTCTGTCACCCAGGGGATGAGAGGAGTGGTATGGACAGTGAGGGGAAGCCCCTGGCTTAGAGTCAGAAGACTGAAGTCTTGGGTTCTGGTCTTGCTAGTTCTGTGACTTCAGAAAAGTCCTATCAACCCTCCGAGGCTCAGTTTCCTCATTTGTACAAAGGAGCTATGAAGACGTCCCCAGCCTGCGACAAAGCACTGTTAGATCGCCCTAATGCCTGTCTCTTATGGTTCCTATCACTGCAAGAGATAATGATCAAGTCAGCTCTGGGTAGTGAAAATTTTTTTTGCCTTTGCCTCATGGGGGAACTGAGTCCTAGGCAAAAGGAAGTAATTGATCTATCTGGTCAATGCCAGCTAGAAATCGAGAATGTGGGTGTGCAGTTCAAGGAACGTTATCACAGTGGATTCAGGGCTTGAAGGGCCTCTCACCGCTTCTCAGCCAGGAGCTTCTCTTCCAAGAGCTGCTGCATCTTCTCCTCTATCTGCCTCAGGTTGCTATGGAGACCCCCACTGGGAGGGGGCTGCTCACTCTGATTGGCCAGTGTCTGCAGCTGGTTCTCATTCTCCTCCAGCATCGCCAGGGTTTTCTTCTTCTCTATGGAGAGTTCCTGGCATGGAGGGAGGGAGGGAAGATAAAGAGCCTAATTTAGGCTCTCCAACATGGCTGCCCTCATCTGCCTTTCAGTTTCAGGGACTGATGCCCTCCTCACTCAACCTTCTAGGAGAGACACCTGAAATATCTTCCTTCTTCCCTGGTGATAAAAGGTCAAGCAAGATCTCCTTAACAAAGAGGCAAGGTTACTCCTCCACCAAGGGACTCTTGGGGAGGAGCCCAATGCAGCTTCCAGGGAACTTGACACCTGTATAGCCGGGGCCCGAGGGCACCATGACCTTCAGAGGTCTTTATTCCTCCACGGGTGAGTGATGGAGTGTGTTGGGCTCATGAAAAACACCCAAGAGGAGTGAGCCTAAAACAGAAGTAGATGTCTTCCCCGTTTATCAGGCTGGGGTCTTGCACTACCCAAAAGTTCTGGAGTTGAAACACTCCACGAGAACCATCTATCATGATGTGAAGTGGAAAGATAAACAAATAAAAGCACCAGAAATAAAGCTCCAGTCAGCTGAGAGAGGACAGAAACCTTGCAGCCTTTAAGGCCACTCATGAATTCAGTAAACATTAGCAATGTGCCAGGCTCCTGCTAGGTGCTGGGCTTGGAGAGACCTTAAGACACAGTCTAGTGAACTTCATAGTTTGGAAAACACAACCTAGTGTCCCATAACAGATGTGCAAAGTGCAGCAGGAGCCTAGAGCTCAGAGCAAACCCTTGCCTGGAAGAGTCAGGGAAGCTAGGCTATGGTGATGCTGGAGTTGAGTCTTAGAAGAATGGATGAGTTCTCCAGGCAGAGAAGAGGTGGAAGGACATACTGTGTAGAAGGAACAGCTTTGGGCAAAGGTGTAGAATCTGAAAGTGCTGGGCTTCCTCGGGACACATGAGCTCAGTGGTTTGGAGGAGGGGTCAGAGTGTCTTTGTGCAAGGTGTGGAGGAACAACCAAGGGAAAGTCAAGGAGGAGGAGCTGGGGACATAGTTGGCATTTGGTTCTTGGTACATGCCACCTCCTTCCTCCCCCTCACATTTTCTGTGGTATATCAAATGGAGGTAACATGACAGTTGATTTCCCTTCATGATCAGTTTCACCCAGGAGCAGCCATGTGAATGAGCCACAAGAAGTAATTTTCCATCTGGTATAAAAACATCAACACTGGGGGCGCCTGGGTGGCTCAGTGGGTTAAGCCTCTGCCTTTGGCTCAGGTCGTGATCTCAGGGTCCTGGGATCCAGCCCCGCATCGGGCTCTCTGCTCAGTGGGGAGTCTGCTTCCTCCTCTCTCTCTCTGCCTGTCTCCCCGTCTACTTGTGATCTCTGTCTGTCTGTCCAATAAATAAAATCTTGAAAAAAAAAAAGGAAAAAAAGAAATTTATTAAAAAAAAATATATATATATATGAACACTGAAGAAGGTGGATTTCCCAAGGCCACAGTCACAGCAGGACAAATTTGAATTTGCTCCTCTGGGTCCTGCATTAGGCCTCCTGGGCTCGCTGGTCCACAGAGAAGAAACCTTTTAGATCAGCACTCCATCATGCCCCGTTCCCTTTGTGGAGAACCCTCTGGGGAAATGCCGCTGGGAAAACAGTGTCATATGGCCCAACCAACCAGCTTGGCTCCAGGCCAACCATCGGACCAGTGGCCCCTCACCTCCAGCGTCTGCTGCAGGGACTCTGTGAGGTGCCTCAGCTCTTTCTTCTCTTGCTCCACACCCTTGAGGCATCTTGCGGTCAACTCGAGCTCCCTGCAGGGACAGAGGGCTGGGTGTGGCTGTGTCCACCCACCCTCCCAATCCCCTCTGCACACAGAAATGCTTCTGCTTCACCTCTCGATATGGCTCAGAGGGGTCCTGGGAAGGCCAGTCCCTCTCTGCGTAGTGGGGTCCTGACAGCAGCTGTAGGGACCTGGGGCTGAAAGAAGGAGATGCCAGCCAAGTGGGGTTGAAGTCACGTGTTCCAGGTACACAGGCATCTGTCAGGTGGGATAAACCCAGGACCACCTTGCAGGCAGAAAGACGCACTGGAGAAACCATGGGGGTCCTGGCCCCACCTCCTGTCTTCCACAGACGGACCCTTCTAGAACCCCTACTCACTCTGACTTGGGACATGGCTGAGGCCCTTCTCTGGAGGGACAATCGCCTTGTTGCATTCTTAACAAGCCTGGGCCCCCTCGGGCATTTACCCCTGATTTCCCTTCCTCCTGCCCAATTTCCTAAGGTCCAGCTCAATCGAACCTCTCTTTTGCCCACGAGGATCACATGTATATCTTAATTCCTATGACACAGGGGGTTTGCACTGTGCCTCCTAATGGCTGATTATATGTTACTGTGTTGATGTTGCCTGGGTGTGAGTCTGGTTTTCCCAACCAAATTGTAAGATCCCGCACTGTAAGATAAGAGAACTTATCTTCTATTCCAGTATCTGGCACAATTCTGAAGATAAGCAGGTGCTTGGCTGTTTACTTGTTAAGATTCTTGGAGCTTCTCCCTCCCCGAAGCCATTGTCTAATTGACTTCCTTTTATAAGGTTGTTGCAAGAAAAGCCTTTCTGAGCCAACACTGCTTATCAGTAGTGATGATGAAGAGGAGAGTGACAACCACCCCCACAACAGAACCCAGAGCATTAGTCTCCAAATCCCTAGATAGTCCGAATCAGAGTGATCTGGAGAGCTTTTGAAAATATAGCTCTCTGGGCCCTACCTTCAAGAGATTCTCCTTCTGTTACACAATCGGAATGTGCAACTGGGCTACTGGATTTGCAAACCATACCCAGGACTAAAGATCCCAAGGGACAGAATTAGCCAGAACGGGAAGAGACTGTTCAGGGGGTGTTGGGGGGTCTTGGCTAACAGCACCTCCTGTCTGCCCCTGGGTAAGGAAGGCTTGACAGAGGCAAGAGGGGATTGTTGCTGGCGAGGAGGGAGCGCTGGTCTGCACCTGCCCGTGCCTCACGTCCAGTCTGTGTGGGGTCTACAGCTCCTTCTGGGCTACCCTAGGCCTGGAGAACTGGGAAGAGAGACCCAAACCAAGCCATCGTGTAGTGAGGCTCTGCTGGCCGAGAGCTCCCCAGGCCTGACGGGAGACATGGGTTCTCACCCTCTGTCCGAGGCGCACCTCCCTCCCACCCCTTCCTGGGCACCACCCCCACCTCTTGATCTGCTCCTGCTCCATTTTCAGCTCCTGCACCACCTCCTCAAACTGCTGCTTCTCGGCTTCCAGCACCTGGTTCAGGCGTTCAAGCTCCTGAGGAGAACCAGAGGGGAAGAGAAGAGTCACGGGCAGCGAAGGACTCCTGAGGTCGGCACCGCTGCTCTTGTCCAGGAGCCCCCTGGGATGCAGTCCAGGCCAGGCTCTATGGGAGCAGACTCGGGGGCAAGTCCCAAGGAGGCTTGGTCCCACTCAGTGACACGCAGTCTCAACAAACCCAAAGTCTGCGTGGGATCTGGCCTTATCAGACACACTGAGCACACTGCCGCCAGGGTTTAGAGCGGCTCGCACCGCACCGTCGTTTCCCTGGGACTGGAGGTGGAGACCATTCTAGACGTCTACTCTGCTAGACAAGTCCAGTCGCTAACCCTCAGGCGTGTTGGCCGGCTCTCAAGTGCTAGAGGAAAAAGGGATGAGTACCTATTCCCATCAAAGATCCCTAGAGTGCCATCTGTGAAGGGTGGTGAAGAAAAGCCATTTCCCCAAAGTCAGAAAACCAGGGCTCTTTTTTCCTCGGGGCTTCCAGGAAGCAGCCCAGTGGCTGCAACTTTCCCTGTGCTCAGCCTGAAGGGCACAGGAGAGCCAGAAAGCACCGAGCAGGCCCCTAGGCAGGGCCAGACTCGTGCTGTCAGGAATGCTGGCCAGCACCGTCTTTTTCCAGCAAGTATGTGCCCTCCACGGGCCCCGTTTTCCCAGGCCTCACTGGCACGTGGGATTGCAGGGCGCGCTCGGAGAGAAGCTTAGCTGTTAGCAGTTTTGCAACAACTGCTTTGCTCCTCCACAGTTCACACTGCGGGCAGATAGAATTTTCTGGCACTTCAGATGCCAGCAGACCCTGGCGATGCCTCTAAGAACCAGAGAATGAAACCAATGCTCCTGAAGATAACACAGCCAAACAGTCATCTGGCTTCTCCTACCCCTCCTCCCTGCATTGGCCCCAGGTCTGTGCGATACATGCTTTTCCCACCTGAGTTCGTAACCACGGGCCCGGCCCACACTGAGTGCTGGGCGACAGTCAGAGAAACAGGAACCCATGAATCAGAGCTCTCTACAGTCAAGGGCACTTAAAAGGCGCGTTTGTCTTCGTCAGACCCTCGGATCCCTGGATCAGTTTTCCTGCCAAGAGATGGCCCAGGTTCTGCTCTGCTCGAGTGGCTCTGGTGACAGGGAACTCGCCCCTTCAGACAGCCTGTTTCACTCCAGAACAACCTGCTCGCAGCTTTCCTTCCGGGTTCAACCTCAGCATGGGCCCTCTCTGAAAGCTACAAATACAGAAGCATTGAGGAAGGGCCCATAATTTGCTGCAAGTTTTGCGGGGTTCAGAGAAGAGGGCTGACTCTTGTTGATGGAGCAAAACTTCCCTCCAATGCTCCTGTCACCACCTCTGTCCTTGGACCGCACTCTCACCCTTCAGCATCTGCCTCCCTTGCTGGGAACTTGCTGTCCTCAGCTACCATTCCTCAGCCTTGAACCCTGAAGACCCCAGCCAGCAAAGGAAGAGCCGGGTAACGGCGCTTAACAAAACAGAAGACTGGCAAAGCCAAGGACACAGCCAACTTGTGGACACCCTGAGTCCTCCAAGTACACCTAGGAGAAGGGGCAGCCCGTTTCATCCACCTGGGCCATCTGAGCCCAAAGCTGCCTTCTCGTAACTTCCATCGGCAGGTCCGTCCGGCTTCTCCCCTCGGATCCATGGAACAAAACTGATCCGTTTTCCCTTCAGGTGTTGGGGACGGCTCTTCTGTCCCCAAGTCTCCTCTCCTCCAAGCCAGATAATCCCTGCTCACCATGCTTCACTGCATTATTTCTAAATCCCCAGTAAAAGAAATTATGCTTTTGAAAAGAATCCAGCCCCTGATTGGGACGATTATAGTAAAGGTTCTTCCCGGTTAACTTATAGGCTCAATGCAATTTCAGTAAAAATCCCAATGAGATTTTTTTTAATGGTTTCATTCATTCATGCCACACATATTTATTGGGTGCTTAATATTGCCAAGCACCTGCCAGGCTCTGCACTGAGGATGGGAGGATGAGCAAAACCAGACACGTCTCAGTTCTCACAGAGCTTCCAGCTCAACGCAAGAATCAGAAACTAATAAAATGAGTACACACGAGAGTATGTTTACAAACCAAGGCCCATGATGTGCAGGACAGGGATACAGGTCTATGGAAAGCTGCCTTGGACAAGAAGGAGGGTATGACTAGTGGGGGGAACAGGAGATTCTTGAGCAAACAGGTGAAGGTGGATAAGTAAGAGGGAAGAACATGCCAGGAAGGAGGATCAGTATGTGCAAAGGCCCTTTGGAAACCTCCTGCCCCCAAAGAAACAAGGCAGACTCATACAGCTGGGCCCAGAGTGAGGGTGGGTGGGAGGAGTCTAGGCCACACAAGGCCTTGGGCTATGCTGGGAATTTGGGTCTTTTTCCTGAGCAAGAGCAAGGTTTTGGGCAAGGAGTAGGCAAAGAAGGCGGGCAACAGAATCCGACTCCCATTGTGAACTGTGACTCTGGCTGCAGCATGGAGAAAAGAAAAAGGATGAAGAGGGGCCTGGAGGGATACAAGCAACTCAGGTGGGAGGCCACTGGCTTAGTCCAGCAAGACCTGGTAATGTGAGCCAGAACAGGGCAGTGAAATGTAGAGAAGTGGCCAGGTGGTTCAAGAGCTTGTGGGGGCAACACTATCAGACCTTGGGAGAGGCATGACTCCGGGGTTTCCAGTCTGCACCAACAATGGATGGTGGTGAATTCCTTGAGATAGGGAGCTCTCGAGGAGGACCACCAGCTGGGGCAGATCATGAGTGCCCTTGGACATGCTGAGTTTGCAGTACTTTTGAGACATCTAGATGGAGATGTGACATCAACAGTTGGATATTAAGGGACTGGAGCTCAGCAAAGAAAAGGGACTTCACCTGTCAAAGGGGCGTCATTTGCACGCACACAGGAAATGAAGCCAGAGGTGTGTCTCGACCGACTTTGGATGTAGTGCAGAGAGAAGAGAGGGTGTGGGGGCTACCCTTTGGGATGGGCAGTACTACCTTGTAGGGTTAATGGGAAGATCACATGAGTTAATCTATGCAAATTGTCTGCAACATAGTGCTTAATAAAGGATAGATGGTATTATAAACCAAAACTGTGTGGTATCTGTTCACGGATAGACAGCAATTCTAAGGAACGGAAAAGGGAATTCTGAAACAGGTCTTGTATGTGATAATAATGACAATGATGGATAATATTCTCTGTGAGCTTACTGTTCTAAGTACTTTACACGTATTAACTCAGTTAATCCTCATAACAGCTCTGAAAGTGGATAATATTTTTATCCTCATCTTACAGATGAGAAAAGCAGAGGTACCTAAAGGTCAAGGAAACTTGTTCCCTTTTCCCCACACCGTAGCTAGTCAAAGATGAAGGAAGAGTTCAAACGCGGGTAGCAGTGTAGAGCAAGAAGGAAAGGGCTACACACTGCTGGGGAGAGTGAAAGCTGGTACAGATTTTCTGGAAAGCAATTTGTCAATATGCATCAGGAGTCTTAAAATTTCTTTCTCAGACTCAGTGATTTCCCCCATTGGAATCTCTCCTAAACAACTAGACAGCAGACCAAGAGTTAAGTGCACAGAGATGTTTGCTGTGCCATGATTTATAATAGTGAAAACAGTCTAGGGGCACCTGGGTGGCTCAGTGGGTTAAGCCTCTGCCTTCGGCTCAGGTCATGATCTCAGGGTCCTGGGATGGAGTCCCGAGTCCGGCTCTCTGCTCAGCGGGAAGCCTGCTTCCCCAGCCCTCTCTGCCTACCTCTCTGCCTACTTGTGATCTCTCTCTCTCTCTCTGTCAAATAAATAAATAAATAAACTGTTAAAAAAAATAGTGAAAACAGTCTAGGTATCCAAAGGTAGAAGAATAGTTAAATGGAACAGCACATCAGATTAATCGGTACGTGGTCATTAAGAATGAAGTTTTCAAAGAATGTTGAATGACATGAAAACTTGCTAAAGGTACAATGTTAATGAAGGTATCATGAAAAAGCGGGCTATAAAACCGAATATTTGGGCACCTGGCTGGCTCAGTTGGTTGAGCAACTGCCTTTGGATCAGGTCATGATCCCGGCGTCCCAGGACTGAGTCCCGCATCGGGCCCCCAGCTCCATGGGGAGTCTGCTTCTCCCTCTGACCTTCTTCCTTCTCATGCCCTCTCTCTCACTGTCTCTCTCTCTCAAATAAATAAATAAAATCTTTTAAAAATAAATAAATAAAACTGAATATCTGCTTTGATCCTATTATGTTGAAAATATGTGTAAGAATAATATATATAGGGACGCCTGGGTGGCTCAGTTGGTTGACTGACTTCAGGCTCAACCTGATGACTGCCTTCGGCTCAGGTCATGATCCCTGAGACCAGGGATCAAGTCCCGCATCGGGCTCCCAGCTCCACGGGGAGTCTGCTTCTCCCTCTGACCTTCTCCTCGCTCATGGTCTCTCACTGCCTCTCTCTCAAATAAATAAATAAAATCTTAAAAAAAAAATAAAAATTTAAAAAAGAATAATATATATATTTAAATATTTTATCTATATATATATAGAGAGAGAGCACAAGCAGGCGGAGGGGCACAGGCAGAGAGAGGGAAAGAATGTCAGCTAGACTCCATGCTGTGTGTGAAGCCCACTGCAGGACTCGATATCACAACTCTGAGATCATGACCTGAGCTGAAACTAAGAGTCCGGATGCTTCACCGACTAAGCCACCCATGCGCCCTTACAATAATATGTATTTTTTTTAAGATTTTATTTATTTATTTGACAGACAGAGATCACAAGTAGGCAGAGAGGCAGGCACAGAGAGAAGAGGAAGCAGGCTCCCCACCGAGCAGAGAGCCCAATGCAGGGCTCGATCCCAGGACCTGAGCCAAAGGCAGAGGCTTTAACCCACTGAGCCACCCAGGTGCCCCAATAATATGTATTTTTAAAGACTGAAGAAAAATACCAAAATGTTGGCAGCAGTTGTCTGTCGACTGTGGGATCAAGGATAACGTTTGTTTTCTGGCTGTTCTAAAAAGAGCATGATTTCTACTGTTAACAAGAAGGTTACGTACTAATGAGGACAAAGACACAGAATCCTCTTCCCGGTTGTTCACTTCTTTTCCACCTTTCACTTCACCTGTGTGAGTCTTAACTAAAACTGATATCCGGGTGTAGCCTGAGAAGACTGGATGACAGCAAAATCTACAAACCCGGAGCATCCAGAACCTTCTGTTCCTGCAGTCAAGAGGGTCTAAGCACTTGGAGCAACCCTGCCACCGGCTGAGGTCAGCCAAGACCTACCTGCAGCAGCTGAAGCCTGTCTTCGCCGTCTAGGGCTTGTTCCTCTGACCCCCAGGCCTGACCTAAGGTGTAGGAGCTCAGGGTTGGAAAGAAGTCACCCGAAGGCAAATTCCAGCTCAAGGAAAGGAAGAGCTTTCAAACAACGGAGCAATAAGGCAGAGAATAGCTCCAGAGCTATCCAGGTTCTCTCCAACACCCAGAGTCTGTTCTGACCAGGAGCAGCCTGGATGGCAAGATGCCTGCCTAACAGGCCCTGGACATTTCTAACTTCCCATGCGCCTGCTCACAGGCAAGGCTGAGCTCTCAGAGTTCAGCCAGAAAAGGAAAGGTAGGCAGGCTGCCCTGCTCCAGGGGATGAGAGAGATGAGGTCACAGGGAGCCTGGGACATTGGAGGGACCTGCACCCAGGGAAGGGCATGGCCTCCTGGCCCCAGGGCAGATGAGCCAGGGGAGCGGGGGGGGGGGGGGGGGGGGACCCATTTACACTCTCTGCTCACATGTCTAGAGTCCCAGGGCCTTCCTTCCCAATGGAGGATCTCGTGGCCCCACCATGCACGGCACACACCTGCGAGGGCCTTGGGCGTCCCCAATGCACTCTGTTCCTTCTAGTCACCGAGACTCAGCAACCCAGGAGCTAGGCAGGGATAGTCGTTAACTCTTATCAGAGCATCACAGATGGAGAAACTGAGGCCCCCAAGGACACGCACTCAGTGATGGAGCTGAGACACCAATCTGAGTCTCCTGGCCCCAGACCTTTCCCTTCTGCCCGCCCACAGCTGCCTTCGCTGTGGGAATCAGCCGGGCCGGAGGGAGTCACATTCACATCTTGGGCCACAAAACCAGGGAGTTCACAGCTGTCAGGCCTCATTCCTTCAACATGCTGTGGCTTTAAGTGAGGCCGGTGTTCGGTGGGTCTCCGCTGTCCTCATTTCCTGCCTAAAGACCTAGATAGAGTGTCTAAATTTTCCTCCGGCTGACTGATGCCCCAGATTTAGCCTCTCTGATGGATAAGCCTGTCTCTCTCCCTGCCGGTGGCTGTGTCCGTCATTCCATCCCTTCCTCTGGCTTCCTCAATTACCTGTCTCTAGGCTGCCGACAACGTACCGGAAGTGTCACTTCTCAAAGTGACAGAACTGTGTGAAGAAAATGCCAAGAGTCTCACGCAGAACCTGGATGACAGCAGAGACACAGGGAAGCCCACACACCCGCCGGGTGGGAGAAGGCTCAGTGCTGTCACGAGGCCATCCTCAAATCCACACAATCCCAGTACAAATCCCCACTGGCTTTGGGGTTTTGTTTTGGGTCTGGTTTGGTTTGTTTTTTTTTCCTATTGTTGTGCATTGACAAAGTGAGTGTCAAGGCCAGCTGGAAGGATGAGTGGGCAAGAATACCAGATACCATTTTGGGGAAGGAGACAAATGAGGATGAATTGTCCCATGGGATGAAAATCAAGATGTAATGTGAAATTATAAGACTCAAAAACGCTCACTCGTTGAGTCATCCCGCATTTATCAAGCTCTCATCCCGGGCCAGCTGCGGTGCTGGGCCCAGGGAAAGTTCGGGCTGCTCCGGCGAGGTGACACTCCCTGACCGTAGGGCCTGCCTCAGAGCCCAGGGAGGGGTGGTCGGGAAAGATGCTTGGCGAGAGGAACATCACAGAGGCGGGCACTGAGCCGGGGCTGATGGACCCGGCCCCATGAGGACAAGGAAAGCAAGGGGGCAAAGAGCAGTGGGCTGAGTCAGTCCCCCCCGTGGGCGGGCCACTCTGCAGCCTTGGGCCTCGGGCAGTGCACATGTGGGATGGGCCCCTAGTTAATGATAACCCGAGCATGATACTGACAAACACGGGGATTCACTCAGCCGCATGTGCCAAGTACTTTATATGTAACATCTCAATCTTCACAGCATCCTAAGAAGATGGGTTCCATGATCTCCATTTTTCATGTAAGAATATGGACGTTCAGAGAGGGTAGGTAACTTGTCCAAGGTTGCACAGCTAGAAGCGGTAAAGAACAAACACAGACCTAGGCAGCCTGGCTCCAAGTCTGTACTGCTAAACACTCCCCGTCTCTGACCTTCAGGGGCGTTGATGGCCCTACGGGACAGGCAAGGCCCAAGGCTGCATGGAGATTCCCAACGAAGAGGACTTCAGTGGCTCCCTATCCTCAATGAGGCCAGGGTCTCCCTTTCTCTACAGGATGCCCCAGGCTAATGTCCCATTAGCTTGGCTTTTTTGGTACTTCCATTGTGTAACTTAGAGAAGGAAGGAACCCCTGAAATCATCCAATGCCATCACCCCGATATGCAGAAGCCCCCATCCAGATGACAGAGGCCATGCACCCTCCGGCGAAGATCACCAGTGACAAGCAGCTCATTATCTATGGACATAGCTCATACAATTTGGGGATGACTCTCTAGCAAGTGGTCACCTACGCTTTTCACTTTTGTCCCTGGGCACTGGCAAGAAGAAAAACACTGCTGACAAGAAGCCTGAGCTAGCCCCAAGCACTGTCAGCCCATGGCCTCTCTGCTCCACCTGGCGGACTTTCCAGCGAGTTCTCTGGGGGGCCTCACTCCCCGGCATGATTCCCAAATGCCAGAGATACAGGCCAGTCTGTGAAGGGGCCACCAGAGTGGGACGTGCTGGGGAGGGGTAGCCGTGCTGAGCAGCCCAGCGTGCCTACCTGTCTCTGCTCCCTCTGAAGGCAGAGTTCTTCTGTCTCCTCCATCAGCTTGTCTGCAAAGCAAGCGCACACCCTCTCACAGAAAGCTCACTCCAGCTCCAGAGAGGAAGGGGCCGGTGCCTTCCAGGAACCTCCTTTACTCCCAGGATCTCCCAGGGAAACGGTCCGTCCTGCCATGCCCAGGGCGGCCAGAGAGCTGAGCCAGCTCCTGGGGCTAGAAGCCACCGCGCTGGCATCAGCTGCCGCCCTCCTTTCCACTCACTGTCCCTGTTTATGCATTCACAAGGCAAGGATGGCCTCATCTTCAGAAGCTCAGGTGGGTGTCTGTACCCCCCCCAGAAGTGCTGTTAATTGTGCTGTTCCTCAGATCACTACCCCTCTGCACTAGTGTCTGGTGGGTGGGGGAGGGCAGGTCCTAGGGGGGGGACAGGGCTGTCTAAGGAACCCGTGCTGAGGCCCCAAGTGTTTAAGGAGGTGGCAGGGGAGAGGATCCCGGTTAAGGATCAAACCCCCAGTCGCACCTTCTTCCCAAACAGAACATGTTGGCCAGCCAGTCACCAGCAAAAGGTCAGGTTTAAAGTGAGCTGGCAAGTGGGAGGGATTAGGGGCAAATCCGGGACCTGGGGACCCACGGCAGGATAACATCAACTCCATTTATGAGGCCCATACCGTGAGCAAGAAACAAGGGCTTTCAGGGATGTTCTCATTTACCCTGCCCCCCCCCCCCCCCCCCCCCCCCCCCCCCCCCCCGCAGCACCACCACCTCTGAAACCTAGGGACTATTCTCATCTCCATTTTAAGGATGAGGACATTGAGGCTTATAGGGGCTACACTGCGTGGGGACACACAGCTGACAGAGAAAGGGCAAAGCTGTGGCCAGAGCTCAGGCTCCTGGCCACTAGGTCCTCCTGCGCCCTGTCATGCTGGCCAAAAGGACACAGGTTACAAGGTCAAAGCCTCTAGGCTTCCGGCTGGTCTCTGGCTCCCTATAGCTCGCTAAACCCTGCCCCCGATCTACCACCAAGCCCCAGCTCTAATCCCTGGCCCCAAAGTGCTTGCTACCTAGGGAGCCTCAGCTTCCAGTCCATCCCTCTAGCCAACCTAAATACTCCTGCTTCTCCTTGGCCAACTGCAGCCCCTGGGCCTCCAGGCTTTTGATCATGGCTTCTCCCAGCTGGGCATTCTTCCAAGTCCTGGGGAGGGAGGGCAGATGGGACAGAGAAGAGAAGAAGAAACACAAAATCGTCACAACGGAAGGCTGGCAGAGGAGACAGGGCATGGTTTGCGCTCACCCATCCTGTTTCCTCCAGAATCCCAGCCCTATTCACTCCGGCACCCGTGGTTCTGGGCATGCCACCAGCATCGATCGGTTACCGTCCCTGGAGGCTGGCCCAGGCTGCGAAGTGGGCCACTGTGGACAGGGCCGGCAGCACTTGAGGAGCGGGGAAGAGATTGCTTCCCAGGTTCCTTCCACACCCTTTCACGCCACCCCCCGGGCACAGGGCCTGGTGTGGGGCCCCCTCAGTGTTATTTGTTGAACTGAAAGCATGACCCAGCGTAAACAGGCAGGTGCCAGGACAGGGCTTTATGTATAAACAGATCATGCTAGGCTGGAGGTTTCTATGATCTGGACTCTGGTTTACAAAGCACCAGCATCAGGCTGTGCCAGGATTCACTGTGGGCCTGGGGAGGCGAGATGGGCGTCGGGAGGCAGCCAAATCCCCCAAGCGATGCTGGATTTGCTCCCAGGAGCTCAGGACAAGTGGTGTCCACGTCTGCCACATGTGACTCCAGACAGGCCAAGCTCATTGTGCTCAAAGCCCACTTAGTAGATGCCCCCGCAGATGCTCTAAACCTGGCCTGGCCTTTCTTCCCCACCCTAACCAGCATCCACAATTCTGTTTCCAAGGAGGAAAACCATTTTTCTCCCAGCCATTTTTCTCCCTACACTGTCCTTTCCTGGGGTCTCAGTACCCACCCAGGATCCCAGTGGAGAGGCAAGGAGATCAGGGTGGACCCAGCCCACAACCATTCCCTTTCGGGACCTGTCCCCCTGCCTATGAGCACTTACACCTTCCCGGACTCCTGTAGCATCTCCAGCCACTGGGTCTGCTCAAACTCGGACTCAGCAGCCAGCAAGATGTCGCCCTGCCAGGAAGAGGAGCCACAGGTGTCCCTGAGGGGAGGCCACTGCCGGGATGTCAGAAACCGCCCACAAGGCCCCAGAGGCCCAACTCTACTCCTCCATCACACATCCCTAGGACTCAAACACCCTCCCAGGCCAGGCCACTGGACAGGCTGCCCCTAGGGAGTCTGGAGGTCCTCGGAGAGGCTGGTCTGCCTTGCTAAGTCCACGCTAAGGGGAGAGTTGACTCACATGGAAGTCCTGGTGGGAGATTTTCATGGCATAGGGCATGCTGGGTTCCTCCTTGGCCTCCACCAGGCAGCCTCCCAGGGGGATGACGCCCTGGGAAAGAACCAGAACAGGCAGCCCCCACCCCGCCCAGGTCACTCAAGGCCTCTGGGAGCCCTCAGCCAAAGCCAGGTCCTGCCCAGCACCCCAGGCTGGGAGCCAGACTGACTCCAAAAGGAAGAGGAAGGGCTGGGGCAGGCTCTGGGGCACAGGAGGGTGGGGGCCCAGCCCAGGAGAGGCAGGGAGTCTTGTGCCCCAGGAAGGATTTGTTCTCCAGACTCTGCTAGACCAGAGCAAGAAGACAGAAGGTCTTCTACCCTTACAGGATACCCTCCCCCATTGTCCCCACGAGACCCTCCCCACTGTGGCCCTGGGGGGGAGAACGCCTCACCTTAGGATGTATATTGAAGTATTTATTGCTTTCAAAGTTCTTTTTCTCGCTCTCAGAGTAGTAAAGAAGAAAGCTCTCTTTGATGATGAAAAACCTAGAGTGGGTGTTGGGGAAGAAGGGGCAACCAGGAGGGAAGGCGTGAGGTTTTTTGGGACAGTAAGAAGGCCTCGGAGGCCCTGCCACCCCGGGGACACCAGCTCGGCTCAGACTCATCACTAACTCACGTTCCCCATCTGGGCCAAGGCCTCAGCTGGCCAGCCGCCCACCGCCAGAACAGCCTGACCCTTGCCCCAGTGAGCAGCGGAAGTGGGACGCCCACAACGGGCCTCCACGTTTGTCTACCTCCATCCTGCCACACCGGCACCCTTGGCACAGGAGGGCACCTGTAGTCCTTCCCCTCCGGTATCTTCAACCCCTCGAGCCATTGCTCTAGTTGCTTAGGGTCTCCCCCAGGAGGGGGGGAGGAGGGAAAGAAGAAAGCTTTTCCACCATTTCTGCCTCTCAGCCTCTCTGTTCTAGGAAACACAGAGCTTTGGGAGGCCTCCCTCCTCGCTAAGAGATTGTGCAAGATCCCAAGATGCGTCTTCGGACAAGTAATCATCAAACTGGCGATGGGATGGATGTGGGTATGAAGGCCCACCAGCCACGTGACCTTTCCCGAGGCCACAGCTGCAGGGAGAGGGTCCCCGGGGTACCCACAGCTGCCACTTCACCTCCCCCAAAGAAGAGAAGCTCAGCTCTGTCCTGTGGTGTGAGCCCATCGCCAACCCCTTGTTCTTTATTTATACCGGCCCTCTTGGCCCAGCCAGACACCGAATGGAGCTGTGGACATCCTGCCAGTGCCCTTCTCTGCCTCTGATGGAGAAAGGACATCAATACCACCTTCTGCCCAGGTGCAGGGACAGTCTGGACCCTCTAGCCCCTGACCCCTGCGGGTTTCCTGCCGCTTCTGCCCTTCAGCCTCTCTGTCCAAGCCAACACTGACCTCACCACCCTGCACCTCACTACATTTTGCACAGTCCTGCGAAGGAGATTGTGCCGTCCTCCCCAGAAAGCCCTGCCTGTTGCTTTTCATCTGGCTGCCCCCTTCCTTGGGGACCTGCCCAGCTCACAGTGCCATCCCAGCTCCTCCTGTCCTTGCTGACTGGGCCGTGTGCTGGGCCCTTAGCACCCATATGCGCAGGTGTTCCTCTTGTCCTGAGGGGATGCGGGGCTCCTGAGGGGCAGGGGCATGCCCCCTCTGACCCACAGGCCAAGGGAGAGGCCCCCTGCCGGTTTCTGAGAAGCTTCACAGGACAGTTAAGAACACAGGCTTTGGCACCAGACAGACCTGCCATGTCCCAGCTGGGGGACCCTGGGTGAGTTAGCTCACTTCTCTGAGCATCAGTTTATTTACCTGTGAAATGGGGATGATAACACCTACCCCAGAAGAGCTGGAACAGTTTAAGTGGCTATTTGCCCCATCTCTGGTGTTTTGTTACAGGAGCTTAACAAAGACAAATAGCTTCTTTTCTTCCTGATACTTTAGGAGTCCCCTCCCCACTGAGGGTACAGCACTGTGCCAGGGACATAGCTGGGGAGGAGGGATAACAGGTGGATGGTCACTGGACACAATGGGCAGGGAGACAACAGGGGCTCTGGCATCGAACAGTCCTCATCCCTCAAGCCACGATCTCAGGCGAGCTCTCAGCCTTGCTCAGCCTCCCTTTCAAAGCTTCTCTATAACATGAGGGGTGCAAATATTTGTCTCTTGGGGCTGCTGTGAAGATTCATTGCTGAGCTCCTGTTGTGTGCCAGGCACTGTACTGGGTGCTAGGGGGCGAGCTGTGGGCGAGAGACACATAGAGCTTACAGCTGAGTATGTGTGCATGGGGAGGCAGACAGTAAGTAAACAAGAGAGAAAGTCCACGTACCAGATGCTAACAAACGCTAGGCTGAAAATAAAGCGGGATAAGTAACAGGATGAGGGGTGGCTGGGGGGTTCGATGTTAAACACGGTGCTCAGGGAGAGCCTGATCATGAAGGTGACATTTGAGAAGATGCTCCCGGCAGAGAAGCCCCAGGTGCAAAGGCCCTGAGAAGCATGTGGGGCTCTGGAAGGAACCTCGAGGCTTGAAGCATGGCTGTAGCAAGACCTGATAACAGGGCCCACAAAGGGCCCACACACCATGCACGCCAAGCCCAGCCTCACGCCAGCTCTGCTCAGCTTGGTTTGGGTGGGAGTGAAGGTCAAGGGAGAGGAGCCAGCATGAACCTGGAGGAGGGCGACTCGGCAGCGGGCAGGGGTGAGTATCACCCAACAAAGGGTGCATTCGGCCAGTTCACTCCCAGGTCCCAGGAGCCACCTCCATTCATAAACCTGTCTCAGTGACAGCCCCCTACTCCTGCTGACGACGCCCAGCTCCTCTCAGGACCTGAGTGGCCCGGCACAGAAGGACACTTCTTCTTCCCGTCCCTTTCTGCAAAATCCCCTCGCTCCCAGACACTCTCATTCTTACTGCAAGCCAGAGGCATCTCCTTCTGTGCCCTGTGGAGTTGGCGGACTAGGCCAGGGCCGAGACAACCCCCATTATTTAGCTGTTCTCATGTGCTGGCTCCCCTGCTTCGTGTTCTGAGTGTGCTCGAGTATTTGATCGAGGTCACAATCCTGAAGACGGGACTTTAGTTCCCATTTGACAGATGAGGAAACTGAGGCCCACAGCAGAAATAACATGGGCAAAGTCACCCAGCTCGGGCAGAGATGGGGCTGGGACAGGAGCCTGCAGGCCACAGTCCCTGCTCCTACTTCCCCCACCGCCCCGCGTGCGGAGCCGCTTCTGCTCATGCCAGCACCGGGCAGGAAACCACCAGCCGGAGGCGAGACGTGCTGAGGCTGGGGAGCCCCGGGTCAGAGCTCTGTCACGTATCAGCTGTGTGGCCAGGGCGAGTCACCTGGTCTCTCCAGGCCTCAGGTCCAAGTGTGACCGAGGACGATAAAATCAGCTCCATCTCTTAGGGTTTGGGGGATAAGTAAATGAGCTTGTTCACATAAAGACGTAGTGTATTGTGACACATGGTAAATATTCAATAAATGCTTAGTTTTATTACTGCTGCTATTATTTATTATGGTTATAATAAATATGATTATAATATTAATTATTATTTATATTTTAGGGTCTGCGGCAGCCTGCCCCGGCCTCTGTTCCCATCCCCCTGCCATCCCACTGGCTCCTACTGGCAGCCGCCCTCGGCTCCTCCAGCCCAGCTGGCCAGCCCCTGTCCTCCAAGCACCAGACTTCTCCCTGCATCTCAGCTCCCTCCTGTCCAAGGCCCACCCTTCCATCCAGGAACAACTTCAGGCCTGGCCAGAGCTCTGTCTGCGGTCCCAGGCCTCTCGCTGGTAACCCCACTAGTGAGCCCCACTCCACCGGGGTGCAGCTCAGAGCGTGTGAGTGAGGGGAAGGGTCTGGTCAAGGCCATGGCCTCCTCTCTCAGGCCCTAAAGGATGGTATCTGCATGTCCAGCTAAATGAGCACTTGCAAGGTGCCGGGACGCTCACTTCGACAAGTATTTCACTGGCATTATCTTTTTCTATCTCTCACAGCGACTCTAAGAGATGGAGGTACTTGTGCTTCTGGATGCTGGTGAGTTAGTGGAGGCACAGGGAGTTTAAGCAGCAAGGGAGGGGC
This sequence comes from Mellivora capensis, assembly GCA_004024625.1. Taxonomy (NCBI): domain Eukaryota; kingdom Metazoa; phylum Chordata; class Mammalia; order Carnivora; family Mustelidae; genus Mellivora; species Mellivora capensis. The sequence continues at coordinate 23,112 of PISX010016860.1, read as the reverse complement.
AGACTGGGAAGTCGGCTCAGTCCGCTGACACAGCTGATGTTCTGGACTGTTGTGCTCTGGGATGCCCGGTCCTCATGGCTCAGCCTGACCCTCCCGATCCCTCCTGCCTGCAGTGGCTGTCTTCCTAGAACTCATCTCGGCGGACGGATGGCAAGTTCCCGGTCAGCTCAGGTCAGGAGGCATTAATGAATCACCGGGTACAGCCAAGTCCTCAGCGGGGATCTGGGGCTTTCTGACTCCCTGCCCTCGAGGAGCTTAGAGTCGAATACAGGAGAGAGTGGGTAGAAATCAATCCTTTAAAAAAACAGCTAATGCTTATTGAGCTTCTCCTTTGCACCAGGCGCTGTTCTGGTAACATCATTATGTGTCTTAACTCATTCGTTCCTCACATGAGTGAGGCAAGGTAATGAGCGCAGAGAAGTTAAGTCATACGCCCTAGGTCACACAGCTGGTAAATGAGGGAGCTGAGATGATTATAAGGCACCGGGGGGGACTGCAACATGGCCAAGTACCAGCACACCTGGGACACTGTAAAGCACGCAGATACACGCTGACATTGCCAGTTCGTATGAAGTACAAGAAGAGTATAGACTGGGGAGGAGTGATGGTTTAGGTGTCCAGCCAAGGGAATTCTCTGAGAGGAGGTGACAACCGAGCAGGGTTTTGAAGGCTGAATAGGAGTATCTCAGGACTCTGGGAGGAAGGCAAAGGAAGAAATGCATTCCAGACAGAAGGAACAGCACATGTAAAGAATCATGTGTTCAAGGTTAACAAAACATGTCTTGTATTACTGGCAGATGAATAGAAAAGGGGTAGGCAGGGGTGTGGGGGAGGGGCAGTAGGAGGTGAGTGAAGGTCAAAGGGAGAAGCAGGGACCAGAGCAGGGTGGGGCTGTTTCCTGCTGATGGGGGCAGCTGCCGGCTTAGGTGACAGGGTGGACAACAGTGCCATCCAGTACAAACAAGGGAGAGATTTCCTAAGCTTTGTCTCCACCTTTTACTCCCCTCCTCAGTGCTCTGAACACAATGAGGGCTCAGCCAGAGCCTCATGGCCAACACTGGCCTCATGGTCAATCCAGATGGAAGTGAGAGGACAGGCAGTACACTTAGACCCACAGGTATTTTCAAAGTTGGGCAGGTCCTGTTTAAGAAAGGGATCCACTCTGCTGAGCTCCTTACTCTTTGGAAAGGCAAAAGTCAAGTTTGGGAGTCAGGGCCAGAAAGGGCCTTGGAGAGGAGGGTTGATGGGAGAGTGCAGAGGAGAGAGGACCCAGGGCAGATGTGAGAGTCTGGGTCCTACAGTGTCAAGAGACAGTGGTGAACAATCCCATCTCCGGGGGTGGCAAGATGGGGTGTCTGGAAGGCTTGGGAAGACAGGGAGCCAGCATTCAATGAGACAGGGTTCACACTTCTGTGATTTAAATGCCTCTTCCGTCATTTTCATTGCCAAACCTTCTCTTCGGCATAGCCTACTAGACTCACAAATACCTTGTGTGAAAGGCGGGTATGTCCCTGCGGGGGTGGGGGAGACGGAGGGATGAGCTGAGCTGTTGCAAGGAGGACCACCTGCAGCAGACCGCTCAGTAAACCATGAACAAGGAAATAAGTGTTCAGAGCTCCCTGAGGATTACCAGAAGCCCTGGGGCAGGTATGGATTTCCTCAGGATGTGGGATCAGACCTCAGGTCAATTAACTCACTCTCAAGAGGGCAGCAAGAGCCCAGTAGACAGGTGAGCTACACACAGAAGGCGGATGTCCAGCCTGGCTGCCCCTTCTTCCCTGGGCACAAACTTCCCAAATAGACCAGCACACCTTCTCCCTTATCCCTGAGACTCTCGGGCACTGAGAACAGGTGTGTGGTGTTTAGGGCCAGGTAAATCCTAGAGCCGGGGAAGGATAGCTTGTCAGAAGTGTCCTTCTTTAGAAGTGCCAGAAGGAAGGTAGAAAGGACACAGCCCCCAGCGTATGTCCTTTTCTGTTCATGCCGAGTGGCCCAGTGGGCTCCGGGGACACTTGTCCTGGCCTAAGCCACTTGTGTGGGACAGCAGGACAGCAGGAATCCTCGCTGTGAAGGGCACCAGGGATAACAAGTTGGAGTTGTGCAGACATCATCAAGTCCAAGGGAGTTTTCACAAATGGTAGGGCAATTCTTCAAACGATACAGTAAAGACAAGGTAACTATGTAACACCGATTGGAGTGCAGAGGCACTGGGTGAAGTGGGCAGAGCCTGGGAGCCCCACCCCGTTGTGGTACGCTCAAGGGGTCTCTAGGGTCTTCCACGGAACACAGCTGAAAAACCACAGCGTGACCCACCTCCCCTGCAGCGGCCCGTGAGGTGAGATGGGGTCGGGGGCCCCTGGCCTGGCTCAGCAGCTGGTCCCCCGCAGGCCCAGACCCGAACTCCGAGCTCCCGCCTCTAGGCCTAGGTCTGCTTTCCAGCACAGCCGGAGCCGCTCTCAAAGGAAGTTGCTTCCATATTTCCAAGTCCTGAACTGCCTGCGTGGGTCCTGCTTGAGGTCTGACCCCTATTCCGGGGAGGCCCATTTTCAAACAGGCCGTCAGCAGCCACTAGGCCCAGCTCCTGGGCTTGGGGGCTGAGGGAAGCATGGCTCGTTTGCACTGGTAACCGCTTCCCTTCAGAAGTCCCCGTGAATCATCACGTGTCAGTGAAGCCGCAATGAACCGGTGGTATTGCATTGTTTGGCTGTGAGACGGCGCCCACCTCCTTAACCTAAGGGCTCAGGGGAACCTGGATGCCACCACCTCCAAAAGGGGCAGGGGTAACGGACGGAAGGATCTGGGGAGATCCCGCAGCTGCCCCCTGGCCACCTTCCACCACACTGTGGCACTAGATGAAGCCTGAAGGACCCAAGTCGATGATAAGAAGAGGAGTGTGCAGGCACCTTCCAGCTGGGAGAAGATGAGCAGTAACGCTACAGCTGTGTCCATGGGACACCTCACGCAGCCAGCTGTGCAGAGTTCTGTGTCCCCCAGAAAGCAAGACCAAGTCGCGTGGTGACGTCATCTCTGCGAAACAGCACTCGGGGCCACCGATGAAACTCCCAGACCCAAATTCCTGTGGGAATAGAGTCTCCCCCAGATCTTTTTGGTACGGTGACCACAGATGACCTTTCCACACCCAGGCAGGTTATGCCCTGAGATCTGGGAAGTGGGGCCACTGTCTCACGGTTCCCCTGGACACTGACTCTTAGCTTGCTGGGGCTCGGCCCCACTGGCCACCTTATATGTGGGGAAGGAGGACCCTGGGGCAGTGTAGAAGGCCCTGCTGCAGGAACTGGCTGGGCCCTCCTCATTAGGGGCTCGGGCCTTGGCATTGGTTCAGAAGGGTTTGGGAGGACTAGAGGCTGGGGAGAGGACTGAACCCTGGGAGGGCTGGCCCGCCTGTGGGTCCAGACCTGAGGCAACTGACACCGGCTGAGGCTGAGGCGCTCTCGGCACCTTTCCTCCTTGTCTCCAGGCTGCCTGGTCTTTGCCAACAGCCTCTGCATCTCCACTGCTCACAGACGAGGGAGCACTGAGTCATTCAACCTTACCCTCTAGACACTTCTCCCAGGTTCTCTTCTCTCTTCTAAGTAAGGTTTTGATTCCTTTCCCCTTTGGTTGCCCCTGGGGAGAAAGCGGATCCTTTAGCTTGAGGGCATCTTCCCACCCCAGGAAGGGCAGGGCTGCTCACCCCAGGGTGGGGTATGGTTCGGAGGCACAGGCCCTGAGACGGGTGGAAGAGGCTTTATAGAACCCAGCCGGCCACCGGCCACCGCTGGTTCCATCCTGCCCGTTATTGATGCGGCGGGAGCCTTTCCAGGCCCCCTCCCCTTAGCTGTCCCAGCCAGGGCATCGATCGCCTTAATGGCAAGGCTCTGCAGGGGCGGGCCTAGGCTGCCCCCTCCCCAGGCCTTCCTGTGGCCACTAATTAGCTGAAGTCCAGACTCCATTTTACAAATGGGGAGCTGGGACCCAGGGGGCCCTGCCGGGAAGCAAGAGGGGGCTAAGCTTAGCATCAGGCCTCCCCCACCCCCAAATGGCAGGCGGGCTGTTAGTTGTTTCCTGAACCCCAGGAAAGGGGGACTCTTTGTAAAGTGGCAGCTCCAGAATTCCTATAAAAGAAGGGAACAGAGGTGACAACCCCCTCAGAAGGAGGCTGGAGGACTTGAGCTGAAGCTGTATTTGCAGAGCACACGCTGTTCTCAATGAGACTGGATGGTTTTTGGAGTGGCTGTGGGGGCTGCTGATGGAGAGTATGGGGTGGGGGGAGCTAAAGCCTCCCAGGCCTCCCTTGGCGCCCCCAATGGGCTTTGAGCTGAGATCCTTTGCTCCTGACACCTCCCAAACCTGAAAACAACTGTGGGTACAGGGCCTGGGTCCCCACCACTGTAAGTGAGGGGGGCTAGGAGATAGACCCTGAGGTTCACAGGCCCCTAGTATTTCTAAAGATGTGATCAGGTGCAAGTGGCTGGCAAGAAAGGTCTTGGAGGATGAGACCCAGACTCAGAGCAGGAGCCAGACCCAACGGGGTGAGACCAGTGGCTGCTGGGAGCAACTGAGGCAGAAGAGAGGGGCATGGGGATCACTGCAATGATGCTACTTGAATTTACAAGCAACCTTCCCACTCCCTTTCCCCACCAGGGTGCCCTGCTAAAGACCAGGAACTGCTTCTTAGCCCAACCTTGGAAGCCCCCCCAGAAGATGCCCTCCACGTTGCCCCGGGCCTCTGTTTAGGGGATAAGAGAGAAGTTTAATTTGGGGGGAATGCGAGAAACCTACTGTCTCCTACTGGGATTGTCTCCCACTCAATCCCAGAGAGAAACCTGGCAGGACCAACAAAGGCAGCTGAAACCAGCTCCGTAAATCATGAAACACCTTCCATGGATCCTTTTGTTCTACGGGTTTTATAGAAATATTAAATTATTCATCAAAACAGAACATCAGAACCAACCGCTGCCACATCTCTGCGATCTGTGGTTCTGGGATATCCGAGGCCCTGCTCCAGGACAGACTCTCAGGGGGATGGGAAGGAGTGTCTGGACACACTCCTCCTTACCCTGCAGGGTCACACCTCCTGGGAGAGGCTGGATCAGGGTCTGAGCTCTAGCCACCATTCTAATAGCAAATCTCAGAACTGAGATTGGCTTGAGGGTGGAAACTGTCCAGAAGACGGCCCACTGTTCCTGCAGCCAGCATGGTGAGCTTCCCGCAAGTTCAGGGCTATGAGCCATCCCTCCAATACCTTCCTCCTGTAAGAAGCCCCTTCCTCCAGCACTTTCTGGGCCCCTTTATAAGTGGAAAGTGGCTACTGCCTGTCATCTGGGGAGTCCCCTCTGAGTTGTGGACAGGGAAGCCTGCACTGAAAGCCACGGCTGGGGCTGCTCTGACCCTCTTTAGCACCCCTTCCTACAGATCAATCCCTGGGACAGGACCAATCCATCCTCTCCCCTGCCCCCTCAGTCTCCATGCATCTCTGCCTCAGCTCAATTCCTCCTCTCCGGCTTCTGTGCTGGAGCACTGGAGTCTCTTTTCCCTAAGGTTCAGATTTCTAAAAATCAGTTCAAGGGAGAGTTGGAGGCGTTGCCACATGATTCTACCAGGGGCAGGCACAGACCTTCCTCTCTCTCCTGGCCAAGTCTTTCAGAAGCCCATGGTGGAGCTAGCACAGGGTGAAGTGCGGGGGAGGAAGTGGGGGAACCCCACCGCCCCACCTCTAAGACTGACCCTCAAGGCCTGAGAGAGAGGGGCTTGTGGAGATGATGGAATTGTCCGTGGGGATCCCAGGAGGACATCTTCGGCTGGATATCTTTCCCTCCCAGGCAGAGTCTGACCTAACCTTACCCAGATGGGCGCTTACCACGGCCATGACCTCTTCCGCCCACACCCTACCTCTCCACTCAGACTTAGATGCATTCCATAGAGGAATCCCCGCCGCCCCCGGGCCAGTGGTACCACCCCAGGTGATGGCCCGGGTCCCGGCTGAGATCCACATCTTCCAGGGACAGCCAAGGTAGGAGTGAAATAGGGCGAGACCAAGGTCATCAAGGAAGTCAGAGGCCGACGGTAATAGTGAGAATGGTACAGGGTTCTTAGGCCCCGGGCTCCCTCCCCAGGCGGTTCTCGCGGGGCGCAGGAGGCGCACTCACCGCCGGGACCACTTGGCCGACGGCCTCCCGAAGGGCCGCTTCCACAGCACACCGTAGAGCTGCACTTTGGTGCTGATGTCCAGCGCGTCCGTGTCAGTCTGCTCCAGGGACGGCGAGGGCGACACCGAGTTGGACTTGGACGTGAACATCCTGCCTCTGCAGGGCTGCCCCGGGCCGGGCCCACGCACTCCCCGGGGCCGGCACAGACAGGGGGCTCTCGGCGAGGGCGGGCGCGCGACGGAGGGCTGCGGGGAGGCGGCGTCGGCGCGCGGCTCCGGACGCCGTCGGGGCGCGTTCCAGCCCGCAGAGGCGCCGCGCCGCCCGGGCCGGGACCCGCTGCCCGAAAACGCGCGGGGCGGGAAGCGCGGCGCCGAAAGGTCTTGGGGCGCGCAGCCTGCGCCAAGGACTCGCGGCTGGGGCGGGCCGGGCGGGAACTCGGCGGGGAGGGCGGCTCAGCCTCCAGCCGGCAGCAGCTGCCTCCAGCTCCCCGCGACAGTCCCAATTCTGGTGGCCCCGATTGGCTGGGAGGGGCAGGTGAGCTAGCTGGAGGCCGACCGCGAGCGCCAATCAGTGCGGGCGCGGGCTGGAGGGCCGGGCTCCGCGCGCCCGGAAGGTCCCGGCGGGTCGCTAGGCCGGGGATGCGGCCTCGGCGTTTCCCCGCCCCTACCCCTCGCGCCCCGCTCTACTCCGCACCGCCACCTCCTGTTCCCTCCCGCGTGCGGGCAGGGCCTCACCGAAGTTGGGAATTCGCGTGCTTTGTGATGGGCTTGGGTCACTCCTGCAGATACCTACTCGAGCTGGGTAGAGGAGAGCAAGGGGCAAGGGTTTGGTGTTAGACAGCAGGGCTTGGAACCCCAGCTCAGTCCTCACCCCGCTTCCAGGAGCTGCGGAGGGCCTTGCTTCTCTCACCTGTAAAGCGGAGATGCCAGTGCCTCCTCGGGCTGGGCGCGGCCCAGGTAAGACTTCCGTTAGTGCCCGAAGCGCCCGCAGGGAGAGCAGGCTCCCCGCCCTCCCCGCCCCCCTCGGGTAGGTTTCGGTCCGCACCGCCGCCTCCTCGCCGGGATCAGATTCCTCTTCCCAGAACTTGGCTGTCCGCTTTGGCACTCGGCACTCGGTGCCAGGGCCAAACGTCAGTGCAGTTTGCGGCCGTGATTTATCTGCGCGCCTGGCGGGTGCTGCGGGGGCCCGGCGCTCCACCCACTTTCGCTGCTCTCCGCCTGGCCTCTGGGTGACCCGCTGGCCTCCACGCCGAGGCAGACGTCTGTGCAACCTCTGGGGACCCCGGACGGAAAGGTTGTGTCACCCCGCGGCCCGCTGGCACCGCTCCAAAAGCAGGAGAGTGAGTTTGCGCAGTAAGAGGCAGCCGGCTAGACCACACTGCAGTCACCCTTCCCGGGTGGAGGAGCCACCTCTGTGCCCTTGAGAAAAAACACCCCCGCCACGCCCCCCAGGAGCTCTGATTCCTCCTGTGTGAGAAAAAGGAGTCGGATTAGAACAGAAGTTTGCATATGGGTCGCCTAAGAGCCAGATCGGTTTATAGATATACTGTATTAATTTGCCCAAGTAAAAAATTGAGGTGGAATTATTACAGAATAAATGCACAGACCTTAAGTATTTATCTGACGAAGTTTATTTTGTTAATTGTGTACGTAGAATAACCACCACCAAACAAGATACAGAATATTTCCATCACCCCAGAAAGTTCCCACCTGCCCTGTCCAGTCAACTGCCATCCCCCCCCAAGCAACTGCTTTCTCTTACCAACATTTGCACACCTTTAAACATTTTTAAAATTTTGCTGCCTAAAATGGCCTTCTTCCAGACCCACCACGCCCTATTGTCCTTTGCTCCGGTTGTCATGCTCATTTATTAACTGCCTGCCTCCTCCCTGTAGGGGTTTGAGCTTGCGATCCTCACTACATCCTCCCCACGGCCTTCCCAGGTCTCACATTCCATGAGTTTGGTCAAGAAGGGGTCTCCCCAAGGGCTCCCACACCTTCCCCTAATGAACTCTGGAGTTCCCAAGCCCCAGCTGCATCCCTTGGTGCTCATTGTCCAAACGGCCCCATCGGAATTCCCTTGTGCCCCCTCACCCACGTGCCCCTGCAGAAACATGTCAGGTCCAGCCCAGGGCCCCAGACCACCAGGTGGGAAGAGACAGGGCTAGGATAGAGGACAGAGTGGACATTTCACACGCTTCGGACACAGGTTCTGAAGTATGGAAAATTTCCCACTTTCGGAGTCCTGCTTTTCCCAGATGGAAGCTAGAAAACTTGTGCTGGAAGCCTTTGGGGTGGAGTGCATGGGTTGGGGGTCCTAGGACAGGACTCAGAGATGCAGGTGACAGACAAGAAGAAAAAGGCCTGAAGAGGCATCAGTGTCTCCAGGGAAGGTGGTACTAGGAGCACGTGACGGGGGGGTCACCTATGGCTGCAAGATTGCGTCCCCCCCAGGCAGCAAGCAGTGTCCACACCGGCTTCAGTGGCCGTCCTGGGCAGGTGACATGCAGACAGCAGCCTCAAGTGCTCGGTGGTGGCAGCAGCTTTGTCATCAGCGGGCTTCCTCGGCGTGGCAGCATTCCTGGAAGCTTTACCTCTGGTCAGGCCTAGTTCTCTAGCCCTGCCAATGTCCTTTTAATATATTAAATCCTTTTCCACTTAATCTGGTCAGGACCAGCTTTGGTTGCTTGTGAAGGACTAGTTCTGAGCTCATGAGCCATAGGAGGGAGAAAGGCAGGATACCTGGAATCCTTCTTAAGGAAACTCTTCCCAAGGAGCCTGCGGAATGAGCCCAACTCCTGGGAATGGTTCAGTGTCTTTACTGGAACAAACAGAGCACAAGTTTCTTCCGGGGCGAAGAGAAACCAATCTTTGCCGGTCCCCTCTACACACAGGACACCTGACCCGGCCCTAGGTAATGTTCGAGGCAGGCTTCCCTCAACTAAGCAGCCCAGATCATACCAAGTGAGCCCTGGGAGAAGCCGTTTCTGCTTCCATTGTGTTCTCTGCCCTCGCTGGTGGGAGTGCTGAAGGCCAGGCAGAGAAAGACAAAACAAGCTGGTGACAATTCAGTGCCTTGGACCCGGCGGGGGCTGGTGTTGCTCAATCTTAACCAGGAACTGGGTGAGACCAGTCAAGGGCAGATGCTCAGCCCCAGAGCTGATGATCTAAATAGCTTGTTTACATCCTATCCATTTCGTTGAATTTTTGACAGTTTCAATGAGGTATGTATTAGTTTTCATTCTCCTGGGGAGTATGAAGTTCAAAAAGTTGTCTACCACTTTTCAAAGAGGTCGTCTACTACTCCCCTAGTCATTTCTGGAGCATGAAACGCCCTCAAATATGTAAAGAATGAGGGAAGTGACAGGAATATATATTTTATTTTCTTTTGGCCTTTGTTTCCTCAGCTTTAGTGAGGCATGACTGACGTAAATATTTAGATTGTTCAACATGACTTACTACATGTATATTGGGAAATGCTCACCACAATCAAGTTAATGTATTCATCACCTCACATAGTTACCATTTTGTTTGTGTGCCTGTGTGTGGTGAGAACACTTCAGACCTACTCTTTTAGCAAACTTCAAGTACACAATACAGTATTATTTACTATAGGCCCCATGCTGTACCCTCGATCTCCAGACCTTACTCATTTTATAACTGAGTTTGTACCCTTGGACCAACATCTCCCCGTTCTCTGGTTCAATGAATTTGACTTTTTAAGATTCTACACATAAGTGAGATCAGAGGGCATTCGTCCTTCTGTGTCTGGCTTCATTTCCATTATCATAAGGTCCTCCAAGTTCATCCATGTTATTGCAGATGGCAGAAAGTCCTTCTCTTCACAGTTGAATACTATCCGATTGTGCATATATGAACCACATTTTCTTCATTTATTCATCCATCTGTAGACACTTACGTGGTTGCCGTATCTTGGCTGTTGTGAATAACACCGTAATGAACATGGGAGTGCGGACATCTCTTCAGGACACTTCCTTTGAATATTATACCCTGAAGTGATATTGTTGGATCACAGGGTAGTTCTATTTTTAATTTTTTAAGCAATCTCCATGCTGTTTTCCATAGTGGCTGTACCAATTTACATTCCTACCAACAATGCACGAGAGTTCCCTTTCCTCCACCTTCTTGCCAACACTTATTATCTCCTTTTTGACAACAGCTATGCTATGTGTGAAATGATACCTCATTGTGGTTTTGATTTGCATTTTCCTGATTAGTGATGCTGAGCACCTTTTCATGTACCTGTTAGACATTCGTATATCTTCTTTGGAAAAATATCTATTCAGTTCCTCTGCCCACTTTTAAATTGGATTTAAAAAAAATATTGAGTTGTCTTCTTTGGATATTAGCCCCCTATCAGATCACTGATTTACAAATATCTTCTCCCACTGCATAGGTTGCCTTTTCGTTTTGTTGCTGGTTTGCTGTGCTTTGGTTTTGGTTCAGCGTAGTCCCACCTGTTTATTTTTGCTTTTGTTGCTTTTGCTTTAGGTAAATCTTCAGTTAGTAATAACACAGTAATGGTTTGGTCCTCATGAGCCAATACCACCCCTGGATTAGGCATATTCCCTGGTGGATGATACCATATATTTTGTCCCTTAAAAATCATCAGAGGGTGTGTTTACATTGCACATAAGCGTCTCGGTTGGCACCCATACCAACAGCCCTACCTTGGCACTCGTATGTCTATTCCAGGCCTCTGCCCATTTTCTGACCAGGTTATACTGGTTTATGAGTTCCTTACATATTTTGGATATTAACTCTTATCAGATATACGGTTTGCAAATATTTTCCCCCATTCCTTAGGTTGCCTTTCCATTTTGTTGATTTCCTTGGCTGTATGAATGAACATACATTACCATGATGTTGCCTTTATCCAGAGTCTGCACTCCCACTTGATAGTCACCATTGTTGCATGAAGCAGGTATTGGCATGGCTACAACACGTGACTAGCCCATGGTAAGGCAATGTGTGAATATCGACCGGGCTGCAGCTCACTGATCTTACACTTTAGCTAGAGTGAGCCAGAGTCTTCCTTCCACTCCCGTCAGGAATGGGCAGGAAGACATTCTCAGGAAAGGGTGACAAGGGTCTCTCTGGAGTCACATCCTGATCGGGCCTCAAAAGCTCCCAGCAACTGGGACAAGAGCAGATCTTCCCATGGGGTGGCCTCCTCAGCTCCCAGCCCTCTTTGTCCTGACCCCAGTCTCAGGCAGGTGGGCCAGGCCGGTGCCAAGTGAAGGACCCAGGAGTGTGCCTATTTTGAGTTCCCTAGGCTGCCCTGGCACTGATGTCAGTCAGGCTGCTAGCTGGACCCAGCACAAGCATCCCTATGGGGCCAAGAAGCCGAAGAGGTGGAAGAGATCTAGGCTCCAGGCCAGGCCCTCCTGCGGCATCAGATCTCATGGAAACTTTTCCCCTTCTCCCACCCTAATTCCATCATTGGGGTTCCAGTCCTGGATTCCATAAGGTATGGCACTAATTCAGCAGGAACCGCACCACCATCACTCGGGTTATCTCTGCTTGGTTCCCGTGGCACTCTGCCCCTCCTCCCATTCTAGTACAGGTCTGTCTGCCTCCTTTGGCGCTTTCCTCTCTGTGTTTGCGTCCCTTCCAGATGGTGAGATCCTTGAGGACAGACAGTCTAGGGCCTGTAGTAGATGCTCAAGAAACGCTTACTGAATCCATCAGTCTTTACTTGGCCCCATTCAGGGGCTGCAATTTCTTATTTGTTTGCACATCAAATGGAGCCTGACCCCCCAGCCTCCAGAGCCTCGATTTAAAAAAAATGGGATCCCTGGTGTGGTAGAGAATGTAGGAGAAAACAATCTGGAGATGGCGGACTTGTTGCCTGCTTTTAGTGTTAAGAGGGGTTTAAATCCAGGCTTTGCCATCAGTTGTGTGAACTGAGGACAATCACCGGGGGTCTCTGGGCCTCAGGGTTCTCTCAGCCCCACTGGGTTGCATTCCTTTGTCCCAACCTGTTGTCTGGGCTCTCCCCCCACTCTCGCCCCCAACGCTGCCCCAGCCACACCAGGTCTGATATTCTGAGAAGCCACCGAGCTTTCACAGCTCCTCAGTCCAGAGTGCTTTTCTTCTCATCCCCCCAAATGGCGACTGCCAGATTCAGCTCGGATGACTCATCTTTTGTGAAGCCACCCCCGCCTCCCCTTCTGAGGTTTAGAAGACCACCTACCTCTTTTTATTGAACTGTATTCCACTTTGACTGCATTTTCCTCTTTAAAATTTATTTTTTTAATATTCTAAGTAAAAATTTATTTACTTTCTAAGAATCCGTACACATTGAACACTGCTTCGAATTTATCACAGGAATTATTTCTCCAAAATGTTAGTCACAACTGGATTGAAAGAATGTTTGGGAAATGTGGCAACTTTTAAATTTTTATTTTATTATTATTTTTCTAGTAACATATAATGTATTATTTGCTCCAGGGGTACAGGTCTGTGAATCCTCAGTCTTACGCAATTCACAGCCCTCACCATAGCACATACCCTCCCCACCCAGCCACCCTATCCCTCCTACCTCCCTCCCCTTCAGCAACCCTCAGTTTGTTTCCTGAGATTAAGAGTCTCTTATGGCTTATCTCCCTCTTTGGTTTCATCTTCATTTTTCCCTCCTTTCCCCTATGATCCTCTGTCTTGTTTCTCAAATTCCTCGTATCAGTGAGATCATATGATAATTCTCTCTGATTGACTTATTTCTCTTAGCATAATACCCTCTAGTTCCATCCATGTCAATGCAAATGGCAAGATTTCGTTTTTGATGGCTGCGTAGTATTCCATATTGTGTGTGTGTGTGTGTGTGTGTGTGTGTGTGTGTGTGTACACCACATCTTCTTTATCAACTCATCTGTTGATGGACATCTAGGTTCTTTCCATAGTTTGGCTCTTGTGGACATTGCTGCTATAAACATTGGGGTGCAGATGCCCCTTTGAATCACTACATTTGTATCTTTGGGGTAAATACCCAGTAGTGTTGGTGCGTAGGGCCAACTTTTTAGGACTCGAGTTTTAGGACCCAAGTTTTTAGGACTCTTTTTTTTTTTTTTAAAGATTTTATTTATTTATTTGACAGACAGAGATCACAAGTAGGGAGAGAGGCAGGCAGAGAGAGAGAGAGAGAGAGAGAGAGAGAGAGGAGGAAGCAGGCTCCCTGCTGAGCAGAGAGCCCGATGTGGGGCTCGATCCCAGGACCCTGAGATCATGACCTGAGCCAAAGGCAGAGGCCTTAACCCACTGAGCCACTCAGGTGCCCCAGTTTTTAGGACTTTTTGAGGAATGTCCATACTGTTTTTCAGAGTGGCCGCATCAACTTGCATTCCCATGACTGCATTTTCTAAGGCCAAGCATGGGTCTCAGGCTCCTTTGCCTGCACAGGGCTTGGCTGCCCCCCAGGGGAACCCAAGAGGGAGGGGGAGTGTGGTACAGGGCATCACATGCATGTTCAAAGCCAGGAGGCCAAGTGAAGGGGCTCGGGGAGTCAAAGGAGAGTATGTGCTGGCACAGACCAATGGCCCTGGGTCCCGGCAGTCCCATATTTGTGATGGCCTGAGCTGGCAGATTCTTGCACTACACGAAATAGTTCTGTTCTCATCAGCAGGGTCAACCTCTGTCCAGGCTCCTGCCCTCTCTCTGCCTGGAGATGGCTCACACCCAAGGTTGCCAATGTCGAAGTGTTTCTGGGAGGGGCCCAAGGACTAACTGCTTTCCCGCCTGCCAGTGGCTTCGGGGCACTAACATGGTCCCGTGGCATCCAAGGCCATCACTGTGAGCAGCACACGGCTTAGGAACCCCGAAGGTATCCGGTGCTCCCCCTTGTGGGTGATGTGTGGATTAAAATGTATACATTCCTGGGGCGCCTGGGTGGCTCAGTGGGTTAAAGCCTGTCTTCAGCTTAGGTCATGATCCTGGGGTCCTGGGATCGAGCCCCACATCAGGCTCTCTGCTCAGCGGGGAGCCTGCTTCCCCTTCTCTCTCTCTCTGCCTGCCTCTCTGTCTACTTGTGATCTCTGTCAAATAAATAAATACAATCTTTCAAAAAAAATAAAATAAAATGTATACATTCCTTTGGCTTCTATGAGCAGTACATTTCACTGGGGGAGAGGGATGTGTTCAGTCTGGCTAACAGGCCCAAAGCCATTTCTTGTTACAATCCCACATACTCTCCCAGGACCTCTGAGGAAGAGCCAGGGGGCTGGTTTTTCATCTGGAACAGAATTAGCAATTCATTGGATCAGGTGCCAAGGGCTCCACCTTACTTGATTAAAGACTTTGGGCTTCATATATCAAAGACCTCGTGGCTTCATGTATCAAAAAGGGGCTCCACCAACTGTCAGCATCGTGCTACCCTTGGAACGCTTTCTCCAGGTCCAGTAGCAGATGTTCTTTTCTGGTTTCTCCAAACATGGAGCAGGGCGACGTCAGGGGTGGAAGAGAACGGGGGGCGGGGGGGAGGATCTGCTCTCGTTCCTGCCCCTCCTGCTCCCACCTCCACCTTCACACAGGGCCTGGACAGCTGGAAGAGGGGGAGGGTGGAGACTCCAGTCAGATAGTGACCACAGAGGGGCCATGTTCCACGACATGTGCCCTTGGGTAGATCGGAGTGCAGGGTGGCAGAGGACTTTCGGAGAGGGAGAACCAAAGGATGGAAGAAAGACTGAGCTTCCACCTGGCCCTCTATACAGAACTGTAACTAACATAGACATTCGCCAGTGAGATGGGGGGGGGGGTGTCTCTAAGCCCCAGCCAGGAAGTGGGGGAAGACAAGCAGGGATGAGGAAGGAAAAAAGTCACCAAGCTCCACCCTGAGGGGCCAGAGGAGCCTCTGGAGCACAAGGGTCTCTGGACTACCACGTCCATGAATGATCCAAGTGATGACATAACTCCTGAGGTCAGCCAGGACTGCGCCTGGGATGGCTGCCTGCAGGGAGGGAATCACAGAGACCCCGGCTAGGCCCAGTTATCTGTGCAATTTTACATCTGGAAGCACAGACGTCACCTAGGGAAAGGACATGTCACACATCACCTGTTGGTACCTCCCCTGTCCTTCAGCCAGTTCGTGGCACCTTCAATGCAGAGTCCGTGTTCTCTCTCCTATGCCACCAGGCCTTTGCCACGGAGGTCCTCCTGCTCCGAGAACCATTCCCGACTGCTCCACCGGCGATTCACGCAGGTCTCCTCTCCCTCTCAATGTCCGTTCCTGAAGCCTCGCTGTGGGTTCCTTGCTCCCATGCGTTCCCCAAGCACCCTGTGCCTGCCTCCCGGTCCTACTGGCAACTGTGTCTTCTTGTTTGAATCCCTCTCGGAATCACAAGCTCTTTATGGACTGGAAGTGACCCCTACTCCCTTTGGAACACTCAGCACCTTCGACTGCCCGGTCTGTAGGAAGGGCTCCGTGCTGAGTTAATGCTGCCGAATGAAGAGGTAAATGGAGAAGAGGTAGGGCTCAGCTTATGTCCCATTCCACCTTCTGGATAAAATAGGATCTGTGTTCTCGTACACTTGACAACCCTTGAAGATCTGATGGTGGTTATCAAGTTCTGTCCCCCAAGAACATTGCAGATGAAGGCAAACATTCAGTTCCTTCCACATCTCTTCAAACGCTCTGGCTTCTCATCGTGTCTCCACTGGGCTCCCTCCTCTGATGGCTCTCGTATTTGTTAGGACCCCTCCATAAAGAAGGCAGTCGGAATGGGACAGGTCTTCCCTCACATTCCTATCCAACTTTAGAAAACTGGGCAATGACGAACATTGCAACAGAAATGGGGAGCGGAGCCCAAAATGGGAACCAGATCTTCAGGTCCCTCAGTCAGTCACACAGCACCTTACCAACGTTAGCTGGTCGTGGGTTAGGAACCCAAACCTAGTTAATTTCCCGCCTGTACACTGAGCCCCGTGTGCAGACTCCGCACCTCAGTGTGAGCGCGGGCAGAGCTAGATGCAGCCTGGCAGCTGGTTCTGTCGCGGCTACAGCCCTGCTACAGATTAGTGCCACTCGGCCTCGGGTTAGAAAGTGTCCCCTCAGGGAACACCAATTCATTCAACCACACCTATTTATCCAGAACCTAGCTTCCTGGAGCTTCTATTTTAGTAGGGAAGGACAAAGCAAGGCTATATATTAGAAAGCAAATTAAAAGGTGACCAGTGCTATTAAAAAAGAAATAACAGAACAAAGTAAGGAGCACTGGGGCAAGGTGGGACAGATTAGTTTTAAATAGGGTGGCCACAGGAGGCCTAACTAAAGGAGACTTTAGATCAAGGCTAGAAGGAGGTGAGGGAGCTGGGGAAGGGCATTTTAGACATAGGGATTGGACACAAGGTCCCTTATTTCTGACACTGTAAAAAACTACACTGTAGGATGCTGCCCTAACTTCTAGGCATTAGAAACAAATTTACAAACTGAACTTCTATTAAAATCTCTATTTCTAGGGTCAGGTGTTCACAGCCTCTATATATTCCTAGAGCAACTCTGCCCCATCACTCACTGTGATGGGGGTCTGTTGCCTGCTTCTCTTTTCTGGGAGTATACTACCTCCCTAAATATTTCTTAACAATGCTGGCAAAGCAAAGTAAAAGTCAATGAGTTAGTATCCTTTGGGACGCATGGCATATTGTTTCCTTCATCTCTCTTCTTCCTTTGTAACCCTTCTTCCCTAAATGATCTGCATACGGTGGGTGCATCTTTTCCCTGTCCTTGAAAGCCTTTCATTACCTTTTCTGATGTTCAAATGTGGGTCAAGTCTAGTCGTCAAACAGAGAAGCAAACTGCCAAGAGATTAAGTAATGAGCCACTCACAAAAGGTATCCACTAATAAAAATTTAATATCATAAAACAAATCAGAAAACAGCAAAAAAAATTTTTTTTAACCATTCACAATTAACGTGGAAAGAGACAAAATTATAAGGCAGCCATCCATGGAATGATTTCATGTTTACAAAGGATCCAGAAAAGGGGACATTTAAAAATCGCTATTCAGGCTACTGAACCAGGGGAACTGCAGTTTTATCCCATGAGACTTCCAACTTGATAGAAGATGCTATCAGAAAACAAATCAAAGCCAATTTCCTTCCGTTCAGCTGAGCATATCTAGAGAATTCCCAATGGTTGTCTAATCCTTTCCTACAAGTCACAAATTTCCTTCAAGTCTCCTGGGGTGAATCTAGATGTCTCAGGTACAGGGCAGGGGGTGGGCTCCATCACTGGTTTTAATGTCACAGCATCTTCAACAGTGCTCCTGGGATCATTCTGTTTTGAGTAGAACTTTTCTAATGGAAGGATGGTTCTCTTATAGATCACCTTCCAGTGCAGCAGTCTGGGAGAATCTGGTCACTATTCCCAGTCTCTTAAGAGACCCAGAGGACCTGTAGGCAAGAATATTTTCTGGGGGCCTGTGCTGTTGGTAGACAGCTCCCCTGTTTAGTACCTAGCTACCAAAGGTTTGAGGGATATAACACCCCAATGCTGGTGTGTCTTCCTAGTTCTAATCCTTGAAAAAGAGAAAAACCAGGCAGTGACACTTAGAAGTTGGCTGGTAAAAGACACAATTTCATCGTCTCTTCTCTACAAAGAACTGACCCCTCAAAATGACCACCTCTGTCCTTTCTCTAATGATTCGAAATACAGGAAACAGGGCTGACTCAACTGTTTTGAATAGGAAGATAAAAAGGTGATGGGGGAAGAAAGAACACATAGCCTCTGTAGATGGAACTGTTTCCAATTCTCTACGCTCCAGTGCAGAGCCTTCGCCTAAAGAAATCTGGTAGCAGCGTGCACAGGAAAGCAGCCAACCCTGGAAGGGCACTGCTTCAGGGAAGTAGGGACTGATATGCTATCCGCTGGAAAACAAGGGAGGGGAATGGACCAGTAGCGTTTTCCACCTTCATTTGCCATTTAAGAGTGCATTCGGAATCTGAAGAAATGTGCCCCTACCGAGGAAATGGAGACAAACTGCAATGAAGACTAAGTCTGGTTACGAGGAAGGAGGGCTGTGCCCGTCATCATCAGCTGCATCTCTTTGGTAGCCAGTAATTCCATCTGTAATCACGGCAGCAACCTAAGACTGCCAATGTTTCCAAATGTGTGAGCGCATTAAGGCATCTACATCGAACGAGGCAGTAAACGCAAGAGGAAAACAGAACTGAAATGTGCCAGTAAGTGACCACCACTGCGGCCCCTTCTGGGACACCGCCCAGCACGAGCAAGTTCATCCCCCCGTGAAGAAGGCCTCTGCCACGCTGCTCGGTCCCCTGCTGCCTGGAGGTGCCTTTGAGCCCTCTGAGGTTAGTATGGCCATTTCTGTCTGCTGACCAGGAGAGAAATGAGTAGCTCTGGAGGCAGCAGCTTTAAAATCTGGGAAAGCCCGCAGCTCCCGAGGGCTGACAGGCCTTAAAAGGTGTGCTTGTTAATGTGAGGTCCAGAGGGGAAGGCAAATTTGGAGGTTCGATGGTTCAATCCTTGCCAGAGTTCAAGCTCCCCCCGCCACCCCCCCGGCAATATATTCTAGCCAAACTTTTAATGATGGCAAGGCACTGCTCAAAGAGGCTTTGGCCGGCAGAATGAATTTCTCATCATTGAACGCAACAGGATGATAGAAAGTGCTGCTACCCAAACCAAACCAGACACTAAGATGTACTATTTATTTAACAAAGTAAATTTGCAAGGAGAATCAAGGCAACCATGACATCTCAGAGGACCAGACGAAGCCCCATGACTCCTGTAAGTCAGAGTTGTCATCAGGAAAGTCACTCAGACTTTCCAGACTGTACCTTCTGTTGGTTTTGCTATCATATGCAATGGTTGCCAGCCACTACACAAAACCATATCCTATGAATGCTACTTTGGTCTACGGCCAGCAGAGGGCTCTCAAGCTCTATTTCCATAGCTGCAGACAGAGTGACAAATCTAGAAAGGAAATAAAGAAATTACAGGCATGCTGGCATGTACGTCATATAAAATATCTTACGAACTCCTAAACCCACTGCCCTGAAGAAAACAGCCTTGGTTCCCCCTTTATATAATGTGTTTTGAAATGGTACAGAAAATCAAAATAAATTAATAACATAGTATTATACATTTAGTTGATAACACAAAGTTTACAGGGATTTTGGCAAATATGGAAAAACCATCCCAGTTGGTTAAACACTTTTACTATCTCAACTGTTTAAATGACCAGAATATTAGTGATTGTGTCACCTCATATACGAAGAAGTGATATTTTAAGGGCTTAACGAAGTTGCATTTGACACAAAGGTAACTTCATTGAAGGGAATAAAGAACAGAGACAATGTTATCTTCATCAACACAGTTCAAGAAGTGGTTGTCCTGATGAGAATTCAATTCACACAGATAACTAACATCACCACCCGCAGTAAGCAGCAAATTATAGACAGGGAGGAGGGGCGTGGGGGAGGAGTCCAGAGAAAAGCATGGAGAAGATGAAGAGACAACAGACATGATTTCAATAAGCTTTAAATCAAGAGGCGAACATTTCCCACTTATACGTCTTGACTTTCTTCACTGCTACAGGTGCTTATGTGATGCTGACCTAGCGCTCCCCAAGGGACACCAAATATTTTGCCATAGGGACTGCTAGTGTGCTAAGATAAATATATAAAAAGAAAAAAAGAGACAACAAAGGTCTTGGTAAACTTACTTTTGAAAATATTATGACAAAGATGTCAGTTACTATCCAAATTCACTTAAAATTAACATCCTTTCATTTGAAAAGACACTTTGGGACCTGGCTGTCTTCGAAGGAAGGCCTGAGTGGGCCTGAACCTACCAGAACTTGGCTCCTCTGCACGGGAGGAAGGAATTCTGCAAAGGAGACCTTGAGAGGAAATTCTCGTTGCCTCCTTCAATGCTAGTTCATCTCTGTGGCTCCAGGAGGACAGCAGTCTCTCTTTAAAGAGGCAGGTGTGAAAGGAGATGTTAAGTCTCTCCAGACATCCTCTTTTCAATGGATAGCTCTCGAGTAAAAAGTCAGCTTTTCATGTGCCTTGCTGTCATTTTCCTGACTCTTGCCCCAAATAAACTACAATTCTCTTTAGCGTCTAAGACAGTGGGCATTATAACCTTTACCAAGGTATGTGGCAGAGATGCTGAAGTACTGGTCTCACACGGCGACAACCATGTTCAAAATCAATGGACAAAGTAAGTGGCAGAGCCTCTAAACCAAGAAAGAGATTTAGCTTAATTACGGAACACTGTACTTTCATAATTACTGTTTCATTGTGAGTATGAAGTTGTCCACTTTTCCTTAAAATGAAATTCCATCTTCCCTGAGAATAGGGTTAAGAGAAACATCAAAACTCAAAATGCCGAGGGCCCTTTAAAAAAACAACACAACGGAATGTCTGTGTCCAGTCGCAGCGTGTTGTTTCTACTCTAAAAGCTTTCCATTGCTCCAGGTTTTAATCTCACCTCCCTCTGGACTCTAGGAATACGGGTGGAGATGGGCAAGGTGAGACAAGAGACCGAGGGAGTGCGCAGCTCTCCCGTGCTGGCTGTTCTCCCAGGACGGCAAACATCCGAGGCGGAATCCGACGTTTAATGCTGGTGCCCTACTGACAGGATGAGCGGGATGAGGCAACCCAGGACCAGGGCGGCCACCTCCAGGCGGCTGAGGCCCCTCCCGCCAGTGGGGTCGGGTTTGTGGCTGTGCCCTATTCCGCCCACCTCAGGGAGGACATGTACTGTGGCAACATAAAGAAATGTCCCGGCAGAGAAGAGCATGGCCACTCCAGTGGCATTGACCTCTGAAAGGGCTTCTTTACTGCTCTGTGAATTAAGAGAGAGAGAGAAAGAAGAAAAATTAAAACCAGTAAAATTCAGGGTCAGGAAAAAGTTCTGATTAAAAAAAAAAACAACCCACTCAGTATCACAACTGGTGCGATATGGGACACTGGGGACATCTTGATATCAGAGCAATTTTGTGATTGATGAGAAACTTCCAAATTTAAGACTACTGATGATGTACACAACTGCTTTTTATAAGTTTTATAAACTGCTGTTTATTGCCACAAACACAACTGCTTTTTCAAATAAATTTCAAGTCTGGTTGAACAGGTCTGGCATGTATTATTTTTACAATGGAACCAACGGCATTATTAATGCAGGTGTTCAATTTCACACATTCATTCATTTATTCTACTAACATTTAACGAACATCCCTATACACCAGGCTCTAGGTTGGTGCTTGAGATACAGTGCTTGAGATGCAGTACCTGCCCTCACAGAGGCTGGAAACAGCTTATAAGCTAATCCTGACACAATGAATTTCAACTTTTTCCATTACCAAAGTGGACCTATGGACTATGACAGTTAATTAAATTTTTAAGAAGAGAATATACCATATCGTAACATGTAACCCCATGCCTCCAGAATTACACCTTCCTGTCAGAAGTTCTCTGATAAACAGGGTAATACTTAAAAAGGAACTATATACTGCTTGTTGACTGAAAGAAGAAAAGCATCGGGGCACCTGGGTTAAAGCCTCTGCCTTCCCCTGCTCAGTGGGGAGCCTACTTCCTCCTCTCTCTCTTCCTGCCTCTCTGCCTACTAGTGATTTCAGTCAAATAAATAAATAAAAATCTTAAAAAAAAAAAAAAAAGAAGAAGAAAAGCATCTTCAAATGATCAGAGGGGGTTTTTACAACACCTCATTTGTTAGCAATCCAGATCAACTAAGCTGATGAACGGGATGTAAATGTAAAACAGTATAAAAAAAATTGTGTTTTAATACCTCATTTCTCGTATTTTTTTAAATACAAGTTTTACTGTATCAACTATGAATGGAATGACACTCAGAACCAATGACCGTCAGAGAGAGTATGGGGGAAAGCAGTTCCTATGAACTTGTCCTGAGTCAGCTTGGTTCTAAGATTTTCCTCCTGTGGAGGATCAGCTGACACTGAAGTACCACAGGGAGGGCTGTTAAGACCTGCAACCCTATGCCTGGGTGGCTCAGTCATTAAGCGTCTGCCTTCAACTTGGGTCATGATCCCACCTGGGACTGAGCCCCGAATAGGGCTCCCTGCTCGGCAGGAGGCCTGGTTCTCCCTCTCCTACTCCCCCTGCTTGTGTTCCCTCTCTCACTGTCTCTCTCTGCCAAATAAATAGAATCTTGGGGTGCCTGGGTGGCTCAGTGGGTTAAGCCTCTGCCTTCGGCTCAGGTCATGCTCTCAGGGTCCTGGGAACGAGCCCCGCATCGGGCTCTCTGCTCAGCAGGGAGCCTGTTTCTCCCTCTCTCTCTGCCTGCCTCTCTGTCTGTCAAATAAATAAATAAAATATTTAAAATAAATAAATAAATAAATAAAATCTTAAAAAAAAAAAAAAAAAAAAAAGACTACAGCCCCAGGGGACAGAATTGGAAGGCAGGGAAAGGTCCACCTTGAACAACAGGGAAGAATGCCCAGGCTCAGAACTGACAAGGAACACATGTTACTTGAGGTCTCATGTTATGTTCAGTGCAATGATAAAGAGCTGGATATTTAGTATTCGGTGATATGAGAATATAGACATCTCTGCTCATCCCCTATTCTCCTCAAAACTGGCTGTTTGCTTGTCCCTCACTCTTCATGCACCTGCTTAAACATTAAATTTGTACTGTTGTGACTTATTATATACCTGTCAAACAAAATTAGTGTGTTTGGTTAGGCTTCAGTTAAGCTATTTTAAAGATCATATCTCTGGGGACGCCTGGGTGGCTCAGTCAGTTAAGCGTCTGCCTTCGGCTCAGGTCATGCATGATCCCAGGGTCCTGGGACTGAGTCTCGCATTGGGCTCCTTGCTCAGCGGTGAGTCTGCTTCTCCCTCTGCCTGCTGCTCCCCCGCTTGTGCTCTCTCTCTCTGACAAATAAATAAAATATTTAAAAAATAATAAATAAATAAATAAAGATTAAAAAATAAATAAGGATCATATA
>PISX010016859.1:0-45016 GCA_004024625.1 Mellivora capensis | reverse complement strand
TACATAGAACACCTTCCTAAATTTTATCAGTTAGGAGTAATATATCTGTTCATGTACACTAATCTATTACACAGAGGACAAGTGCCTTGAAGGTGGAGGATCTGTGCTTTGTCGAATTGTTAAAAATGAGTAGTCTTTTTCTGTTTGGTAACAGAAATAATTTACAGTTTTTGGATTTGACACCAAAAGCAAATGTGAATATGTAAAACAGTAGCTTATTTTTTTAAATAATAAACTTTATATATATACACACATAATGCTAACAACCAATCCATGAAATACTGTGAAATTTAAATTTAATAAATACTTTCTTCACTTTTAAAAAATTAAGTCTGATGTTCCCTAACAGTGCACCATACATTTTCCAGGGGCACTGAGAGATATTTAAAACTTTCTGGTAAGCTTAGCTGTGTTTTTCAAACATCAAGAAAACCACTAACTTCAAGTAGTTTCAGCATTCAATGGCTAACTTCTTTTGGATGATGTTCCATCTTTATGAAGCTGATTTGTAAGCAGATGTGATGAAAAGCAGGTATGGGATAACAGTCAATGCGGAATAGGGACTGAGGGTTTGAGAGGTTATGGAGCAACAAACACGTACCATGTCGTTAGGACATAAACACATATTAATATGTTTGGACCTAACTATTCAATAAATAAAACCGTCACCTATCTCTTTTGGTTTAAGGGGGCCATAAAAATTGCTGGAACTCTAAATTACAGAGAACTTTGATCAATCCATTGATTCAGTAAGCACCATTTGAATCCTGTGTGACGGTGGTGTTCCCTGTTCCGGTATGCCGTGGAGCATAAAGCAAGCATGGCTGCTAGGTCCATGGAGTTTACTGTCCAGAGCAGGCTGTTGCCAAGTGGCCAATATGTGATGAGACAGGAAAAGCATATGAATGACACTGAATACAGTGAAGGCAATCTACTATGTATATGTCTTGTTATCACCTGCAGCCCATTTCACTCCTAGATTTTTTTTTTTTTAATTACATGTGTTCTATGTCAGGGTTGTTCCTGGGTAACAGTGTAAGACAGATGGATTCTCTGGCATCATTCAGCCTTTTTGGTGTCCTTCAACCACTCATGGCACAGTTACTCTTCAGGTCTCTACACTATTACTGGCTTTTGTGGCTGTACAACGTTCTTTATTTTATCCTTTCTTCTAGGATTGCTTTATTAGAAATGGCCCATGTTGCAGCCTGCACCTCCTATTTCACTCATCCATTAAAACACCTATTTTCTCAGTAGGTTGCTTTTTAATGGACTAATTCAAAGTAATAAATGCAGTTATTTCAGTAGAAATATGTGTGTATGCACTCACATATTGAGTGTGAACTCACATATTGAGTGTGAACTCAGGAGAGTATATTATGGCAAATTCTTGGGAAAGTCTTATAGTGTAACATAATATCTACTCATCTTATTGAAAAGGGAAATCATCTATCTCCTTCTATATGTATAAAGCTGGATACTTTATTATAATATACATGTGTGTGTGTATATATATACACACACATATATATGTATATTTATCATTTGTTGTCAGTAAGTTCCTTTGCATTCTTTCTATACTTTGCCTATTTTAGTTGCTTTGTGTTACTATATGGAACAAATTTCCCCCTTCATCTTCTCCCTCTCCCTTTCTTCCATGCATGTACACTTTCATAACATTTCCCTAGTCCAAGTATTTCTCCAGCTTAGAATACCTGGAAATTTATACTCTTCTAAGTCATATCCTTAAATCCTTTAAGGTCAATGTTCTCTGATAAATTTAACCTGTAACAATCCCACTGCTTCTCTCAGATCTTATCATTCTTGTTAACTGTATCACCCACACTTTTGCATATGGATTTACTCTCTAATTCTTTATTCTGTAATTTAACATTTTGGTCTCTTCTGCATTACTAACCAGATTGTAGACTCCTTTTAAGTTGTAGCCATCTCTGTTTCTTCTTAAAGTAATTTTGTTCTGGGGTAGAAAAGTATTTTATTTAGCCTTTTTTCCCTAGAGAAATTAAGCCTGAGTAATTATTCATATGCCTACACTTTCTTGAAAGGTGTAATTCCAAACAATGGTGAGGGGAAAAGGGATATGAGGCAGAGACGAAGGAAAAGCAAAAATAAGATGGCTCTTTCCAGAACTGGTCACAGCTTCACCATAAAACAAAATTGGCCACGTGAAAGGTCTCTGAAGAAGCTGTATGAATCACTACCTTGAAGGGCAAGAACATGATATGATGGATCCTTCCTATATCCTGTCTCTCATTTGCTGAAGTTTATCCCAAAGGAACACCTGATCCTTGAACTTGCAGCCTGTGTTTCCCAGGCCTCTGGGTCACTTTTGCAAAGCTTTACCCTATGCAATCCCTGGCCTGGGGGAAAAAGAAATTTAGTGTTTATTATTCTTATAAGGAAAAATCATGCTCAACATTTGAAAAAAAACAGATTTTTAGAATTTTCATATTACCTAATTGTAGTTACATAGTAAAATAATGGTAGGTTTATTGATTTATTTTATTTAACAAATGACATATTACATGCCCAAATATACCAAACATTTGTTTTAGGTGACACTGTTAATGGGAGTGAACTAATAGACAAATGACTTCTTACCATGTAACCCCCATGTTAATGGAGAGAGACGAACACATAGTAAAATAACTAAGTAAATTATGTGATTTTTTGATGGTGATAGCTATGAGGATGAAAGCAGTGAATTAGATAATGTGCTGAAGAAGAGTCTATGGGATTTAAAATAGGTAGGTTTGGGGAGCCCTCTTTTAAAAGACGGCATTTGAGCAGAGATTCAAAAGAAGTGAATGAATGGGGCAAATTTAAAGGAGAGTAAAGTGTTCAAGGCAGAATGAAAAGCAAGAGGAGAGTTCCTGACATGGTAATATTCTTGTTGTGCTCAAGAAGCAGAAAGGAGGTCATTGTGGCTAAAGCAGAGCATGTTAGTAAAAGAACATTAGGAAATAAAGTCAGGGAGATAATGGGGCTCAGAAAATGTTAGGCCTTCAAAGCTATGTACAGACTTTGCCTTTTATTTTGATGGAGACAAGAAGGCATTATAGGGTTTTGAGTACAGGAGAGACTTGGTCTGACCTTTTTAACATTCTAATGACCACTTCATTAAGACTAGTTAGTAGGCCATTGCTGTCACGGTGGCTGCCCTCAGACGAGTTGGTGTGGAGTTATGTATTGTAAGATCTAAGATTTTATGTGTTAGCTGGACATTTATCAGTCTCTAGACCAGCTGTGCCTCACCTTAACTTAATGAGTTTCACTTTCTTGCCAAGCCACAAAACTGTTCCAACAAGCCAATCATCTGTGGGAACCAGGGGCCACCCCCTTCTCTTGTTACTAAGAAGCCTGCCTCCCATAGCCCCTGCTGGTTTACTCTGCAGAACAAAGTGGTAAATTTTACTTATATGTGAAAGTAAACCAATAAAATTTGTGTGTAGATTGAGTATGGATTGCAAAAGAAGAGGATTTAAGAATAGCTCCATGGGAGAAAGAAGAGAAGAGAAAAATCTGTGTTTTTCAACCAAAGCTACTGGAATAATACAGTTGCTGTTAACTGACACTGGGAAGACTGAGAGAGGAGCATATTGGGGTGGGTGGATCAGTTTAGTTCTGGATATATTTTGTTTGAGGTGTTGTATCATTTTGGGATTGGCCATGCAAATGAAATGCTTCATGTATTTTTGGAATGAAGCCATAAGAATACATGAGATAAAAAGAGACTTTGTGTGGGTAGAGGAGAAGAGGTCTGCGGTGGCCACGGAAATGCGCTGCTCAGGTCCCCCTCCAGAGGCTGAGAGCACTGTTAGGACATCGCCTCCCTCTGAGAACTCCTTAACGGTTTGCTTTAGGTGCCCTTGCTGGGCCGTCCTCATCCAATGACTGAAGGAGACGGAGCTATAAAACCTAGACAATCTCAGCCCAGTTCAGGGCAGTTCTGACTCTGCTCCCAGTGGAGCCCACTTGAGGCAACCACGAGTCTGCACCTTAGCTCACTTCTCCCACTGCCCAGTCCTCCCGCCTCTCTCTGGCACCAATCTTCTTCCCTAGTGCATGCACTGTAGGCCACACTCTATCTCAGTGTTTTTTCTTAGAGAACTGAACCTGGAATATGGTCCAAAAATTGAATATCAAAAGCACTTCAGTAGTTAGAGGTTAGAGATTCAAGGGCACACTAGAAGAGAAGACATCCACGGAAGTGAGAGAAAAATCTGAGACATTTTCAGATGGGAAAACAGAAAATCTGAAGCATACTTCCTGGTAACCTAAGAGACGATGGTCATTCAAAAAAATGGGGACAACACTTGTATCAAAAGTTGCAGATAGAATGCAATCGAGGACCTGGAATTAGCATCTGTCAGTGAGGACTTTCGAACAGTTTCAGGGGGAGAGCAGGTCCAGATCGCAGCAGTTTTAAGTAGAATGCAAGGAGTTCAGAGAGATTTGTCTTTTGTTTTTTTAAAGTCTATTTATTTATATGAGACAGAGATCACAAGTAGACAGAGAGGCGGGCAGAGAGAGAGAGAGGGAGAAGCAGGCTCCCTGCTGAGAGGAGAGCCCGACGTGGGGCTCGATCCCAGGACCCTGAGACCACAACCCGAGCCAAAGACAGAGGCTTTAACCCACTGAGCCACCCAGGCGCCCCTGTTTTTGTTTATTTTTAAAGAGGGAAAGAGAGTAATTTTGCATGTTGATTAGGAAGAAGTAATGGAGAAAGTAAAAATGATGCAGGAGAGAATAGGAAATGCAATAAGAGCAGAAGTGGAGGGGTTAGATTGAATTTCAAAATAGATCATTAATCTAAAATAAAGGAAGTAAAACAGCCTAGAAGTGAATAGATGCTAGTCTATAGAGACAGTGTTGAAAACATACGATCTTTATTAAACAGAGGCCTAGCCCAACGGGAGGTAACTTTTCAATCTCCTTTCTTTTATAGCCTTCAACTCCTTCTCTGATTACATCATGAAAGATTATTTCAAAGCTCATTAAAATGTTCACCTCTCACCTCCCTTATTTAAACACATAGACATGTGGTCATGATGTATTTTGTTTCTGATTACTTTTTTCTTAAGATATATTTTCTGTTCTGCCATGTACCTTACCTATCTTTTCTTCTCTATCCTCAATTCCTTATTCTACAATTATATCAACAACTTGCAAAGGGACAGGTATAATTTAGAGCACAATCTTTCTCCTCTTTATTCCAAGCCTCTCCTGTTGCTACCTGCCACTCAATAAATATTAATCGATCTTTTTTTTTTTTTTTTGAACATTCTTCCTTCACTACTACTTCCTTCTACTATTTGGAAACATCCTCAATTCCTTCAACTCTGTTTAAATTTCATCTTTGTAATGGATGGCTACAGTGACCACCCACTACCCAGACACTGACCCCTTATTTCTTCCCTAATCCAGAGACTCCTTTTCCTGCTTGTACCAGTTTCTTGTGTGCTATATATTTTGATTTTTTTAATTGTGTTTATTAGACACTGTCTATCTCCCCACCAAGATGCAAGCCTCACAAAGGCAGGGTCTTGTCTTTTGTTCATTGATGATCCCTTTAAGCCTAAACAGTGCTAGGTGCTGTGTAGATGCTTAATAAAATAAATAGATGAATGTATTTATAATTCATATACATTTATCACAGCAATCCCCTCATCAACTTCTCCAAATTTACTTAGGAAACTATATAAGCTCATCTTTTTCTGTAATATTTTAGGTACTTAGTACATGTCTGATATTACTTTAAAATAAAAAGCCTTCATCTTCAACATTTATTTAATTCAAGAAATACTTATCATACAAATAAAGAAGTATTTAG
This sequence comes from Mellivora capensis, assembly GCA_004024625.1. Lineage (NCBI taxonomy): Eukaryota > Metazoa > Chordata > Mammalia > Carnivora > Mustelidae > Mellivora > Mellivora capensis. Next base: position 39,162 of record PISX010016859.1, on the reverse strand, counting down.
TGATCAAATGATGTTTTGTGTTCTGTGGCATCTGATGTACAACACTCGTTCCCTGCTACCTCAGTTTATAGTCAGCTAGTAACAAATGACAATAAAAAAAGAATATTTCATATCTGGTGAGAATTTTGATGAATTGATAGTGACTCCTTAGAGAACTGCACTGAGGGCCCCTGGGTGGCTCAGTCAGCTAAGCCTCTGCCTTTGGCTCAGGTCATGATCCCAGGGTGCTGGGATCGAGACCGATGTCAGTCTTTCTGCTTAGCAGAGTCTGCTTTTCCCTCTCCCTCTGTCCCTCTTCCCTGCTCATACCTGTCTCAAATAAATAAATAAAATATTAAAAAAGAAAGAAAGAAAGAAAGAAAGAAAGAAAGAAAGAAAGAAAGAAAGAAAGAAAGAAAGGAAGAAAGGAAGAAAGAAAGAAAACTGTGCTGAGCTGGTATATCTGTCAATTAGCTCTGCTCTCTAGCCTCTTGTGAGTGGGTTATGGTCTCAGGGGTGCCATGTGAGTACTAGCTCAATACTAAAGTGTAAGTTATGTGAAGTTAGGAATTACCTTTATTTTGTTCACAATTCCATTCTCTGAAATTAGCATGTAAGGAATGCTTAATAATTAAGTCAAATAAATAAATATCACTGATAATGCAATAAATTTGTGTAGCAGGACTTTAGGATAAAATCTCCCTTGTTTCACTAAGAAGCTGGTATTATAGATGTACTAAAGTATGAATAAGACAAATCTCCAAATACAGAATTTGCAGAGAAAAGAGCTAAAAATATAACGTGACTCTTCAACTCTCTCACGCATTTCAACATGTAGAAATAAGTGAGGATGGGGAATGAGAGGAAAATGATATTTCACGAGAGGCCCATGTCTTATAAATATGTGGTATGAATATCCATGCCATGTGTTTGTAGAGTGGGGGTGTCTATCTTTTTGGGGTCAGAAATATCATGGGTGGGGCATCCCAATGGAATACTTGGAGAGAGTGGAAAGTTCAGGAAAATGGTGAGTCAAGAGATCCCTTAATTTGAATCACTAGTCATTCACTCTATAAAGACTTACACCATTTGAATCCCTGGTTGTTTCATGGCATTTTAGATTTTTTTTTAAAAATTTATTTATTTGTCAGAGAGAGAGGGAGAGAGAGAGAGCGAGCACAGGCAGACAGAGTGGCAGGCAGAGGGAGAAGCAGCCTCCCTGCCGAGCAAGGAGCCCAGTGTGGGACTCGATCCCAGGAGGCTGGGATCGTGACCTGAGCCGAAGGCAGCCGCTGAACCAACTGAGCCACCCAGGCGTTCCTTCATGGCATTTTGATAGAAGGCTTCAGCTGTCTCTATCTTTTGGCATATGTCTGATCCTTGAAACACTCATGAATATTTTGTTTCTATAAAATTGGGGTATGCACAGCGTCCCCATTCAGTATCATTTTCCTGGCTTTTTGAGTAAATCAATAAATCAACTATCTCATGGCCTCCATATTACTCAAGTAGAAATCAGGTCTTTTGTGTAAGTAGATTTAACAAAGGTGAAAGAATGACCTGTCTCTACACGAGAATATCATTAAGATTTAAAATGTTTCTTTAACATTTGAATGTGTAATTGATGAAATGTGTCTAGATAATTTGGCATTAATTAGCATTCCAGTAATCATAGGCATTGTTTTGCCTGTTACTCTAAGAACACTTATGCAGAGATAGTGCTCTCCTCTTAGTTTAGTTAATCAGCGTTAACAAAGGTGAAGTAGGCTTCACTGTCTGACAGGGAACTGAGCATTAATCATTGACTGGATTTTAGACATTCTAGCAAGTTGAATATAGCTTAGATCCCCAGTGCAACAAAGAGCTTACAGAACTATAGGATTATGATCTCTGTATCATTTACCCTCAGACATTATATGATATAGACGATTGAACAGAAATATAGGTACTCCAGAATTGAGTTTAAATTATTTTTTATCAGATCATTAATGTAAGATCATTTTCTTATAGCATGACTCTCATTTTAAAATTAAGGAAAAATTTGATTAATTGAAACCATGGCTATGTTAATCAAAGTTTTAGTATATCTTCTTTCATATTCACCTTTGATGTTAATTAGAAATTTAATCTTTAATTTTCATGCCTTTGTGACTATAACTATCCTCTTTACATATTGATGTACTTTCAATTTTTAAGATATATCATTAAAAGATTATAAGCTACAAAATATTATTCCTGACATGGGAAAATCTTAATGAAGGAAGGAAAACTTCAAGTAATATAGTATAGTTATTAGTTAATAAATTGATTATAAGCCAATATTAAAATAATAAAAGCTATTCTATATTTTATTTTTGTTAAATGATTATTCTTAATTATCTTATATCTTGATTCATCATAAGAATTTCAAGTTTTGGAAATGTAATCAGTTTTTTTTCCTAAATATCATTTTTAGTATATCTTTGAAAAGACTCATTTGAACTTCAAACACCCAACTTTGGCCGTCAACCGATTAAAGAGAATGCATACCACAAAGTAAGTTAAATTATTCCATCTCTTTATCCTCTACTCATCCATGTTCTTGAGATTTAGTTCTTCATAATGAGTCTCTGGAAGGATAAATTCCTCACAGAAGGCCTTTGTCTAACTGATGGCATATTTTCTACTACAGTAAACAACCTATTTGGCCCATTTATTCCTACAGAAAAGATTACATTATCCAGTGACTTTGGCATAACTTAGTGAATTTCCTAGGTGACCAGATAAAAAGCTTTTCTATGTGCAAGGCAAAATACACTGAAATGCCAGGCAGTGCCTCATGTAAGCTACAAAACTGTTTAGATTCCAAGTTCAGAAAGCAAGCCATTACATTTTAGTTCTGATGGCCACTCACTTCTGTCCAACTTTGTGTCCAACTTCTCTGAGTCTGTTTATCTAAACAATGACTGTAGAAGTTCATTCTACATATTTGGTAGGATTGATGTAAGCACTTTAAAAATTTTTCAGTTTTTGAAATTTGATGTGTGTTTTCCTTTGTTAATGATCACTGGTCTGATATCTACAAAGAAAACCTTTACCATAAACCATCCTAGTCAGTGTTAGGGGTTGCTCGATAACAAAAGAATGGCTATTTTTTTTCCCTTGGTAGAAACAAAAAATCAAAAATTACTAATGAATAAAACAGAGCAAAATTATAATGCTCAACTCAGGCGGTTTAAAAAATGGTGTGTCTCTAGTTTTTAGATATCTGGATTTCATCCTGTATTTATAATTGAATGTATGCTTACTTTGAACCCAAATGAAACTCTGTATCCACTTACTCACTTACTGGTTGAGAGGTTGATCAGTCCAGCAAGAAATAAGAATATGAGAAAATGAAATAAGTGTAGTACTCACTATTTGAAGAAATAACATAAAGGTGGAAAATACAAGCTAGGTCAGAAAATAAAAGAAGGGGAAGAAATTTGATTTCTGTTATTTTTCTGACTCATTTTGAGAAGTTGGAGAGAAGTAAAATAGGGGCAGGAAGGATTACCTTAAAAGTATCTCAATAAAAAGCACTTAGGATCACTAAGATAATTTCATTACAAATTGAATAGGTGTCACAAAATTAATTTTGCCAGCATGACTCAGAAGTTCAGAGATTCTGAATATGTCAGAACCATGACTTATGCCTTGAGGACTGTTGTTTCCATAAAAATGACAGGTCTTTGTTTAATAGTATAACAAAATTCCTCCTGAACAATGCAAAATATTAATTTATCATACTGTTCTTTCTGTGATGAGAATATAGGAATATAAATGCAGGAATCAAAATGTAGGGTTTTAAAATAATCCTTAAATTAGCAGGGTGTGATATACATATCAAAGAAGAGATGATAAAAGGTTAAAAAAGAAATAGGAAATTTCAATAGAAACTGTCTTGTTAATATCACAAAGATCAGGCATGATGCTAATAATGAAGCTAATTATCAGGGTAACCAATATCTGCAATTTCAACAAATTTCTTAAAAGAAAAATGTTATGCCTCTGACACCATTGTGAAAATAGCTTCAGGAAGCAATAGTCATTTCAAAAACTAAAATGCAATATTAAGATTTAATTCCACTGTTTCGAAAAAGGAGATCCTACTAAAATATCCACAGTGAAGGAATGGTTACTCTTAAATCATCTAGCTGCTGGGAGAAATCATGAAAGCAGATTTAAATATCAACTTTAAAGTCACAAACACCAAACCAATATTCTTGCCAAGTGGTCACTCGACCAGTATCTGCGTATTTTCAAAGATTCTGTATCTAAGACTGTTCATTTTTATCTTGAAATGAATCTGAATGTTAGTAAGTGGAATTGCTGGTTGAATTTTATCTGAAAAATATGAATGCACTCAAGTAGCCTAATAACAATTCATTGGAACTAGGCAAATTCATATAAGTAGTTCAACATGTGAGTAGTGTACAGACATTAGTTATCATGAGAAGTGGTCTAGGTCATAGAGGATCAAGAAGAAAAATGTGAATTTTCAATTTCATTTGATTCTATTAATTGCCGTTTTACAAGTACTCAAGGTTTTGAGCAAAACAACGTTTAGCACCACCCTAGTGCCAGTGTTCCAGCTGTGTCCGCATGCTAGACAGATTGGGGGTGTGGCAGCAGGGCTTAATGTCCAGCTGTTCACCAAAGCCCCACTGCCAGGATGAAGGGTCGTCAGACACACATGGCATCTCTGCACCATTTGCTAATTTACCGAGGCAATAAGCAGTACCATGTTTGTATCCAAGGTTAGAATAAATATAAAAATACTTTTTACTCTTTCAAATGAAGTTTATATGACCTACACTTGATTTTATCATCAAAATTTTAATTCAAGGACTAAAAGAATTATGTATCTCCATACAACCATAATGAAATTGGACATGATGCTTGCTTCATTTCCTTTACATAGGAATTAACACTATTTTCCTTTATGTCTTCTACGTTAGATTGACTCAATAAGTAATGAGCTGCTCTTATTCAGAAAAAGAAATAGGATGTGAATCTGTGTAGATTTAAGCCGTTCCTTTTTGCCTATCACTTTGTTTCTATTCTAAAATAATCAATTTTAATTTTTAGGCCCATATAGAATAATATTTTCAGAAGAAAAATGTGAAATAACTTATCCTAAGTATATTCTAATCATTTGCTGGGGAATTTATTGTAGCATTAGAAACTGGGCAGTATATAGAAATATTTGTCCCATTCCTGAAAATAACTCTGCAGAATAGTAACTGGACCAACCCTCTGCCCAGCAAACTATTATAACCTCAATTTCAGATTTCCGGAATATGCTGTCTCTAATGACAAACTCTTTCCTGAACACAAGATCAATAAAAGCATTGTACGAAATTTTAATGTCCTGGTAGAAAGCTACTCATTTTAACTTTCAGAGAATATTTTTAAAAATATGTAAGTCAATCATCATAAGTATTTTCTTTTTTACTATTTCCATGTCTTCCATCATACACCTATTAGAATTTTGCAGGCTAGGATAAGATTGTGCCCAGATGAACTCAGAAAACAAAGAAATAAAAACTATTTGTAATATTCCTATTAAATATATGTGAAAGAAGGGCCTTTGAAATACAGCTTTTTATAAAATGAAAGAAATCCTATTTTTCTATTATTAAGTTAACATTAAAAGAATGTTCCATGGTACCAAAAATGATTGTTCCATCAGAAATTCATAATATTATCTAGGCAGAAAGGGCCATATAAATATACCATTAAATAGGAAGCCTTTTCTCCACATTTAGAAAATAATTTCACAATTTTATTTATTTCATAAATGAAGACAAGAGATACGGGATAGTGACTAAGTAACTTCAGTAAATTTTCTTGACTGGGGAATATTTCAAGTTATAATTTAACTCACTGAACCATGAAATGGCTCATATTGAAGTAACTGGAGTTGTGTTGATTAATGTGCTACTATTTGTATGGTAAGATGAAAAATTATAATAGGGAAAGACAGATTGTTATAAGAACTCAGCAAATCTAATCCAGTCACAAACGTTAGATGAAATGATAGAATTAATCTAATAATGAACGATTCTACCAAAGAATTAATTGTATCTGTGTCTTTCAGATAAACCAAAAAACAGCTTCACATAACTGTAATAAAAATGCTGCTGCACAGTTTTTTACAAAGAATAACTTGCCTTTGCTACCACGGCAAGAAAATCTCCAAGGTTATTTTCTACCAGTCTGTGACCTACTGGTTTCTGTTCCAAGTTTTCATAGTTGTGACTGACATGTAATTGAGTGGTTGACTATTGGTTTACATATTGGGTTTGGTGATGTGTGTGTGATCCTTTCAGTATACTTGAGATAAAATGTAATTTTTCTGTGTCCTGATTCATTGTTTTTAGAGTAGAGCACCTGCAGGGGGGGCAGTCAGGGGATCCATGGGTTTTGGAAACTAAATTACATGGAATCATTAGTTTCTGTGGAAGTTTCATGGTAAAGGTCTGTGTAGATAGTTACAATTTCTGTTCTATTTATGGGCCATCTTATATTTATACACTACTGCTACTTGCGATATTTCAGAGAAGTGCTTTTGAATTCAAGAGTAAGTGAAAATAAAGGAGAATATTGTTATAGTTTAGATTGAAATGAAATATTAACTCAAATAATTCCTTTCAGATCTTTGCTTTAGGCCAAGAGAAAGGTAAGGTTTGCTATTAAACCCCAAATGATTAGAAGATAAGTATACTACTTATTCTGCTGTGTGAGTGTGTGCACGTGTGTGTATGTGCATGTGTACTTGTGCATGCTTGTGTAAACTGTATGCTTATATATTCAGGGATTCTGTTCTTCAACCATTAAAGGAGGATACACTCTATCTCCATCTCATTGGTGGGATGTCAAGATGAATCGGACAAAACTCTTTTTCCTTCTTCCATAATATTCACCCATTATATTTTTTAAGTATGGGAATTTACAATTTGTTACAGACATTTCTGATCTTAATAAGGTAGGGAGTCTCTTATTTTAGACACATAGTCTGTGATCCATATTTTTGGAAGAAATTATATAAATTAAAAAGGTAGTGATTGGATGGTTTTATCTTTTGGATGTGGTGTGCTTTAAAAATCTTGAATCATATTGCTGAAGTCCCATTTCACTTTTATGTTTTCCTGGGTCGTGCCATTGTTTTAGAGACTTGAATAAATCTGTACAGCTGTGGTTCATTCAGATCAGTGCTCAGTATTGCTCTTTTTTTACTTTTTCTTGACAATTTTCTCTTTTTTTTGGTATATAGTACACATTTTGCCTTGGTTTGAAACTATTTGTGGAAGTATACTTTTCCTTCTCCCATCAAATGGTTGGGTAAAAATGACAATTATTCCATTCTCCTGTGAAAATTACCTGCTATTTATTTCATATTCTCTGTTTATCTGTTAACTTCTTTGCTTGTGGTTGATGACTAATAAAAAGCAAAAGGGGAAGTGACATCACCAAGATAGTGACATGGTTGTTCCTGACTTTGCTCCACATCACAAGAAGAACAAATAACAACTGTTCAACAGCAAGATACCACTGAGAGAACCCTAGAACAGGGGTGAGGCTGAATCAACCTTGGCCCTTCAGAGACCAAGACAGACTGCATTAGAAGGGTTAGAGAAGGGGCTGCATGTTGACTTCTTTCCTCCAAAGGGAAAACAGAACCCAGGAGGGACAATCAGACTGCCCAGGTTTGTGGGTTGCTTTGTGGGAGTCCCTACTCTGATCTCACAGCACAAGGATTATAGGTAAATCTGTAGGGCACAACCACTGGGAATCTAAGTGTGATAGAGTAGAGGAAAGGGTCTTACAATACCACACAAATCTTGGCAGATTGAGTTCATAACTGCTCTGCCCAAGTGGTAGCCCCATCCAGCAGATTTGCTCATCTGCAGAACCAAGGTGGGGGTACACAATGACCAGAGAACTTGACAGGGTGCAGAACTGCCTGGTGCATATTGTCAGACAAAAAATTTACTGGTCCTTGGGGTGCCTGGGTGGCTCAGCGGGTTAAAGCCTCTGTCTTCAGTTCAGGTCATGATCCCAGGGTCCTGGGATCGAGCCCCTCATTGGGCTCTCTGCTTAGCAGGGAGCCTGGTCCCTCCTCTCTCTCTGCCTGCCTCTCTGCCTACTTGTGATCTCTGTCTGTCAAATAAATAAATAAAATCTTAAATAAAAAGAAAAAACTTTTACTGCTCCTAAAGCCCAATTTGCCCATGCCTAGCTATGCTGCCCAGTCACAGTCCCACCCTTTGTAGAGAATGTCTTCCATCACCGTTTGGGAGAAAGACTGGAACCAGTGCAGCATAGTGTTACTTCAGCTGAGAAGTGGATGGGCAGAACTGATAGCCCCCAGAGCAAAGACAATGCCAGGAATGGAACTTTCCCATGCTACACAGGCTGGGGGATTAATTCATAGCCAAGGCTTAAGGTATATCTTGGACATTCTATACCACAGAATGTGTCTGGGAAACTGAGAGTACCCTGGAGTGGCCCCTTCTCTTCCTGCCCAGGCAAGGATCTGAATCAAAGCCCCTACAGGCTATGGAGTGTCTTCTGGCCCCATCAGACCAGAAACCCTGGAAACAACTTCTAGAAGCTGTGTAGCCTAGTGGCATTCTAACCAAGAGACAGTTAGGTAGAGCTAGTAGTTTGCAGAACAAAGCCACTGGCCCTGTCAGGTTAAGGAACTTGTCGATTAGCTTCAGTTAAGACAACAAAGAGCTTTACCAGTTTAGAATGGGTTCTCCCACTGTACCAGAGCAGGAAATCAAATTTATAGTTCTGCTTTTTACTGAATACAGCCTTCATCCTGTCTAATCAGGGAACATAACCAGAGCACACAGGAAACTGCATGGCTCATTTAATAGCCATAAGTAAAGGGCTCAGCCCATGGCTTCCCCACCTGCAAAACAAAACCAATGGTGTTATCTGACTAGTAGAGTTAGTGCACACTCCAACCTGATTTGGGTACCCAAACAATAGCTGTACAGGCCCTGGGTCCTTTCCTGCTGTCCTGCCAGGGCAGGGGAGCTCATTTTTTGCCCCATTTATTACTGAATACAGTACCCAGTCCTGACTACCTATTAATCCAGGCAACTGCAAAACCAATCCTACAGCCTTATTTAGGTAGGGAATCAAGCCAGTGGTCTTTTTCTTTTTTTCCCCTAAAGATTTTATTTATTTACTTATTTATGAGAAAGAGAGCAAGAGAGAGAGTGAGAGAACACAGACATCAGCAGGGGGGTAGACTCCCCACTGAACAGGACCCCTGATGTGGAGCTTCATCCCAGGACCCTGAGATCATGACCTGAGAAAAGGGCAGGTGCCTAACCAGGCACCCCAAGCCAGCAATCTTATCTAACTGCCACCGTGTCCTTGTCCTCCGAGTTCTAACAGTTGCCTCACCCCAAAATAGACCAGAGTAGGCTCCAACTGCACAAGAGCATTAGCAGCAGACGTAGCCAGAAGCCCAAACTGAGCTGACTGGTAAACTGTCTCTGCCAGAGCAAACATGTAAAGCTTGAGAAGGGAACCCAATGACTCAGATGTGCAGATAGAAACAAAAAAGGAATCATGGATCATGAAAAGTCAGGTAAATTTGACCCCTCCAAAAGCTAACCCTTAAGAAATGGAGATCTCTGGACTGTTGAAGAATTCAGAATAATCCTCTCAAGGAAGCTTAATGAACCTTAAGAAAACACAGACAGGAAACTAAACAAAATTAGGAAAATAATACATGAACAAAGTGAGAAGTTTGATAAGGAAATAACATCCATCAAAACCAAAAACAAACAAAAACAGAAATCCTAGAGTTACAAATATAACTGAACTGAAGAATTCAACGGAGAGTTTCAAAATAGAATCAACCCTGAATAAGATGGAACCGGCAATATGGAAAATTGGACATTGGAAATTAGAGGAGCAAAAAGAAAAAGAATGAAAAAGAATAAGGAAAGCCTATAGGAATTATGGGACACAATGAAAAGAAACAATATTTGCATTGTGGGAATTTCAGAAGAAAAGAGAAAAAGAAAGGAACAGAAAATATACTGAAGGCAATAACGGCTGAAAACTTTCCAAACTTGGGGAAAGAAATGGACATCCTGATCCATGAGGTCTAAAGAATCCCAAATAGGTTGAAGCAAAGTAGGGCTACACCGAAATATATTATAGTTAATTTGTCAAAAGTCAAAATCAAAGAAAGAAGCTTAAGAACAGCAAGAGAAAAGACAGAAGTTACATAGAAAGGCACCCCCATAAGGCCATTGGTGGATTACTCAACAGAAACTTTTCAGGCCAGGAGAGAATGGGATGATATCTTCAAAACATTGAAAAATAACTGTTAACCAAGTGTTCTATACCAGGTAAAGTTGTCCTTCAGAAAAAAGGAGGGATAAAGACTTTGCTAAACAAATAAAAGCTGAGGAAATTCTTTATCATTAGATCTGCCTTACAAGAAATAATAAGGTGATTTGTTTAAGGGAGGTAAAAGAATTCTAGTTAACCTTATAAAGAACATAAAAAGGTGGTGTGACACTAGTAATGATAAATATGTAGTCATGGTTAGATTCTGCAATATGGCAATAATGGTGTGTAATTCATTTAGGACCCTAGTGTAAAAGTTAAAAAATTAGTAAAAATAACATAAATACAATAATTTGTTATTGTTAATACAATATAAAGGTCATGTAAATTGTAACAGCAATAATCTAAAATGTGATGGGGAGGAAAAGTACAAATATAAATTTTATGAATTCTATTGAAATTAATTTACTATCAGTTTAAAATTGGGTGTTATAAGTTTAAGATATTTTATGTAAGCCTCATGGCAAACACATGGGAAAGTCCTATATTAATTACACAAAGGAATACAATAAGAAGTTAAAGCATACTGATACCAAAAGACATCAAAACACATAAAAAGTAGCAGGATGGGGCGCCTGGGTGGTCCAGTTGGTCGGGCATCTGACTCTTGCTTTTGGCTCAGCTTGTGATTTCAGGGGGATTGAGCCTTGAGTTGGCCTCCAAGTTCAGGGCATAGTCCTCTGTGATTCTCTCTCTCTGCCCCTCCTGCTTGTGCTCTCTCTCTCTCTCTCAAACAAATCTTAAAGGTAAAAAGGTAGCAGGATAAGAAACAAAGAACAAAGGTTCTACAAAACAATCAAGTAAACAATTAACAAAGTGGTAATAGTAAACCTATCAATGGTTACTTTTAATATAAACAGATTAAATTCTATAATCAAAAGTCATAAAATGGATGAAGGATTTAAACAAACAAACAAAACCAAGATCCAACAATATACTACCTACAAGGGACTTACTTTAGCCTTTCAAAAATAGACACAGGAGCACCTGGGTGCAGTTGGTTAAGCATCTGATTCTTGGTTTCAGCTCAGGTCATAATCTCAGAGTCCCGAGATTGAGCACTGCTTTGGGCTCAATGCTTAGTGCTCAGCAAGGAGTCTGCTTGAGATTCTCTCCCTCTCCCTCTACCCTTCCCCCCATGCACTCTCTCTCTCTCTCTCTCAAATAAATATGTCTTTAAAAATGCATTCCTTGGGACACCTGGGTGGCTCAGTTGGTTAAGCAGCTGCCTTCGGCTCAGGTCATGATCCCAGTGTCCTGGGATCGAGTCCCACATCGGGCTCCTTGCTCAGCAGGGAGTCTGCTTCTCCCTCTGCCTCTGTCTGCTTGTGCTCGCTGTTTCGCTCTCTCTCTCTGACAAATAAATAAATTAAAAAAAAATTTTAAAAATGCATTCCTTATAAATAATAATAAAGATAGACACAGACTATGGGTGAAGACGTGGGAAAAGACATTTCAAGAAATTTGTAACAATAGTTAAAAAAAAACAGAGGTAGGTATATTTATGTCAGACAAAATAGACTTTCAAGTAAAAATCTTTAAAAAGAGACAAAGGTCATTATATAATGACAAAGGGGTCCATACATCAAGATGATAATACAGTTATAAATAACATGCTCAACATTGGAACACCTAAGTATATAAAGCTAAAAATCTAACAGAGCTGAAGGAGAAATAAACATTAATATAATAATAGTCGGAGACTTTAATTCCCTACTCTCAAGAATGGACAGATCATTCAGACAAAGAATCAACAAGGAAATAGCAGATTTGAACAATGCTATGGACCAAATGAACCAAACCAACATATACTGAGCATTCTATTCAACAATAGTATTCAACAGAATACACATTCGTCTTAAGGCACATAGAACATTTTTTAGGATAGACCATTTTTTAGTCCATGAAACAAGTGTAAGCAAACTCAAGAAGACTGAAATAATATCAAATATCTTCTCTTACCACAGTGGCATAAAACTAGAAATTAGTGATAAGTGGAAAAGTGGGAAATTTATAAGAGCATGGAAATTAAATAACACTCTCCCAACCAACCAGTGAATCAAAAAGAAATTAAAGGGGAGAAAAAGTTTCTTTATACAACATAGAATGGGAACATAATATTCCAGAACTTGTGAGACATAGCAAAAACTGTTATAAGAAGGAAGTTTATAGCAATAAACACCTATCTTAAGAAGCAGTAAAGATCTCAAATAAACATCCTAGCTCTACACCTTCAGAAAGTAAAAAAATAAGAGAAAACAGAGCTCAGAGTTAACAGGAGAAAAGAATAATAAAGGCTAGAGCAGAAAATGAAATAGAAAAACAATAGAATTAACCAAACCAAGAGTTGGTTCTTTGAAATGATAAAGTTGACAAGCTCTTAGCTAGCCTAACAAAGGAGATAAGATAAAGGACACAAATCAACAAAATTATAAATAAAAGGAGACATTAAAACTGATACCACAGAAGTTTGAAGGATCATAGGAGGCCACTCAGAACAACTATACGCTAATAAACTGGACAACCTAGCAGAAATGAAATAATTCTTTGAAATGTACAATTTACCAAGACTGAATCAGGAAGAAATAGAAAATCAGAATAGAATAATTACTGGTAAGGAGATTGAATCAGTAATCAAAAATCTCCCAACAAAGAAAAGCTCAAAACAAGATGACTTTACTGATATTTTTTAATAAATATTTAAAGAATTAACACCAATCCTTCTCATATCCTTCAAAAAAAAAAAAGGAAAAGGACACTACTAGAGAAAGTGAAACTATGGGTCCATATCTCCAGTGAATATTGATATGAAAATTATCAATAAAATACCAACCAACCAAATTCAGCAGCACATTAAAAGGATCATACAACATGAACAAGTGGGTTTATCCCTGAGATGTAAAGATGGTTTAACATCTATCGGTATGCTATATCACATCAACAGAATAAAAGAAAAGAACCATCATCTCAAAAGATGCAGAAAAAAAATTTAAAAAGTAAATTTCCTTTTATGATAAAAAACTTTTTTTAAAAGATTTTATTTATTTATTTGACAGAGACACAGAGCAAACACAAGCAGAGAGAGTGGGAGAGGGAGAAGCAGGCTTCCTGCTGAGCAGGGAATCTGATCTGATGTGGGCTCCATTCCAGGACCCCGGGATCATGATCTGAGCCAAAGGCAGATGCTTAACAACTGAGCTACCCAGGCATCCTTATGATAAAAACTTTTAACAGATTTAGGCATAGAAAGAATGTATGTCAATTGTGCCTAAACGCCAACCTGAAATTAGATATATTTGCCAATTTGGGCAAGTGATGTAACCCTTATTTATTTGGGATATTTATCAAATGAATAAGCTGGACCAGACATTCTCTAATTCTGCTATCGTAATCCTATTTCTCTCATAAAGCCTGTGTTTATATGGATGTCCAGGACACAGAATGGAACAGATGTTTTCAAATAACTTTGACTTTTTCCTTTTATTTATTCTTACATACTACAATTTGACATATATCTAATACTCAGAATCTAACAATTTGGAAGGGAGAATAGGCTTCAGGCTTCATATACATTCATCAATCAGTGAGATATTTTCCTTTCTGCTCAATTCAATATTCTTCATATAAAGTCCATGATGTTATTTTCCTATTCCTTTTTTTCGAGCTCTTTCTCCTACAATACCTTCTACCTATGTCAGTAAGCACTGTCCTATGACATCCTTTAGAACAAGTCAAGAATTTTAACTTAGCAAGATTTGTTAGCTTATATAATTGTGAATAACTCTTAGAAATAATGCTGTTTACAATTTCTTAAACCATTTATAATTTCATTCTAATTAGTCTACATTAAAGAAGAATCACTGCATTTCATAGCACAGCCAGAGGATGACTGAACGCATCCTAATGAAACATTGAAATGCTGTGCAATACAAAGGCTTTCATTGCACCCATGCTATAATTATAGTTCCTTTCGATTTAATCTAGTGCAATCATAATAATTAGATGTTATTGACTAAATTTGTTATTTGCAATTTGAGATAGATATTAATGCAGTGACCAATTTTACTACACACTTGTTTCAGTGTAAGATCTATAGCAAATAAAGACAAAATATAATTTACCTGTAAGGTGTATATTTGAACTTCATTTTAAAACTATTTCCTCATTAAACCAAGTAAATTGAGAGGTTATTTGTTATGTAGGTCTAAATATGGTCAGAATTTTATTCTTCACATTATGAAAAATTGCATAAAAATTTTATACATCTCTGGACATATATAGTATGATTTTAATTTCTCTCTCTCTCTTTCTTAAGAGAGAGAGAGCGCGAGCATGTGTGCAGGCAGGAAGGGGCAGACAGACGGAGAGGGAGAGAGGAAAATCTTAAGCAGGCTCCCTGCCCAGCATGGAACCTGATGTGGGCTCCATTTCACAACCTTGAGATCATGACCTGAACCAAAATTAAGAGTGTTAGATGCTTAACTGACTGAGTCAGAGACACCCGTATAGTATGATTTTAAAAAGCAGAAGAGGGGGACCTGGGTGGCTTAGTGGCTTAAAGCCTCTGCTTTGGCTCCGGTCATGATCCCAGGGTCCTGGGATCAAGCCCCGTGTTGGGCTCTCTGGTCCATGGAGAGCCTGCTTCCTCCCCTCTCTCCCTGCCTGCCTCTCTGACTACTTGTGATCTCTATCATAAATAAATAAAATCTTAAAAATTTTTTTTTAAAAAAGCAGAAGAAATAGCCTAAAAGAAATTCAAGGAAGTTGGGGAGAGAGAAGGAAGGGAAGAAAAGAGGAAGGCAAAAGGAGGGAGGAAGGGAGAGAGGAAGGAAGAGGAAAACTTAAAGGGAAATAAAAGTAGAAAGAGAAGACAGGAAAGAAAAAAAAATACTGAACAAATGAAGGAGGAAAGGAAGAATGCTCTGTTCTAGGTTCTTTCATGAAAGTTATTGTATTTAATTGTGCAAAATAAATCTGATTGTCTTATTTTTACATTTGGGAAACAAAGTAATTTAAGGGGGCAATCAGAATTGTAACTCTAATCCACTGTGGAATTGTGGGTTCTCTCTCCAATATAAAGTTTAGTAAATACTATCTTTCCTTCAGTGTGTCCCTTAATGAGAAAAAGATCAAAATGCCAAGGTAAAATGTGGAATAAAATTAGGAGTAAAAATGTTGAAAACAATGCCCTGCCCTAACTTGCAGGTCAAGATTGAACAAATATCTTTTTTTTTTTTTTTTTTTTTTTTTTTTTTAGAGACAGAGGGAGAGAGAGCAAGTGAGCACAGGCAGACAGAGTGGCAGGCAGAGGCAGAGGGAGAAGCAGGCTCCCTGCCGAGCAAGGAGCCGGATGTGGGACTCAATCCCAGGACGCTGGGATCATGACCTGAGCCGAAGGCAGCCGAAGATTGAACAAATATCTTAATTAAACTCACTTATACCAAGATGAGTATAAAAGTTTTCATACAGACATGAGTTTGTATTAGAAGCAAAGTCTCTTTGGTGTCAGTGCCTTAAATCTTATTTTCTACCTTTCATTAGGTCATCTCTGACCTCAGCCTCTGCCTAGCCCCAAGACCATGCTTGTGTCATAGTAGTAGTGATAAAGAAGCTGGGCTAGGATATTCATATTCCTTCTCTTATTCTCTTTTAGGTGGGGAGGGGGTTATGCTAGAATAGTGAGATGAAGGGTTACAGTATAGACACAATGTAGAGCTATATTTATCTCCCCACTTAATATTTCAAAACTATAGTGCTTATCTG
Organism: Mellivora capensis; assembly: GCA_004024625.1. Lineage (NCBI taxonomy): Eukaryota > Metazoa > Chordata > Mammalia > Carnivora > Mustelidae > Mellivora > Mellivora capensis. The sequence continues at coordinate 23,013 of PISX010016859.1, read as the reverse complement.
AATGACCACAGAGCATGGGCAGTAAAGACCCACTGCAGGATAGAAAACCCTTACCCTTTCACACTGTTTGAAATTTTTAAATAATTTCCTAAGAAGAAGTTCAAAGCTTTTTTTTAAGATTTTTTTTTTAGATTTTTTAGATTTTTAAGATTTTATTTATGAGAGAGAGAGAGAGAGAGGGAGAGAGAGAGAGAGTACAAGCAGAGGGTAGAGGGAGAAGCAGGCTCCTCACTGAGCAGGGAGTCCGACAGGGAACTTCACCCTGGAATCATGACCTGAGCTGAAAGCAGACATTTAACCAACTGAGCCACGCAGGTGCTCCAAGTTCAAAGCTTTCAATGACTCTTAAAAACAAGCAAACAGAAACAAGCATCATTTGGAGGAGCATAATACATTGACAGAAAGAGTAGTTGGGGAATTTGTGAATAGATTTCCTGAGGAAAGTTACTTCACCAAAGAGAGAAAAGTAGAGGGTGCTGCTTCCTTTATCTCAAGTGTAGATAAAATAGGTTCCAACAGGATGACCTGGGGAGTTTGAGATGTTCTCTGATTTGGGAAACTTCATAGACTTGTGTCTGACTCACTCCTGAGGGTAATAAGGAGAGTGAGCAATGGGTCGGGAAATCACAGCTCTCCCACCAAGGGCTGGACAGGGAGTTCTGAGTTATTGATTCTATGTGGCTGTCTCTGGGGAGAGAAATGGTTTGGGACTATATTAAATCTTCGCCAAAGAGATCTCCTAAAGGGTGAAGAGTCTTTAACAAAGAGAGTCAAGAATAGCGTGGATCCCCATATCGAGGAAAATATGAGGATGATGGGAGGCACCATTGGAACAAGAGCCATAGTCTATTTAGGAGAGTAGCATCCCCCAGCCATGTGAGAACTTTCGTGTCCTATCTCTAGCAGCTCCCTTCCTTTACCCCACTGTGGATCCAAACCACAGCTCAGGTGGTGAATACAAAATGGAAGTTGAAAGAACAAGAAGCCATTGTCTTTTGTCCCAAAGTAGGTCGTCGGCCAACTACTGACCATTGCTGGGACAAAGTGAGTGGCTTTCAGCACTGGATAAAAAATTGATTGATATCTTGGACTGGGCCATTTTAAATGCTGATTTACATTTTACTGTCTATCTTATAGAGGCCATGGACCTGTGTACTGTTAAGAGTGCATATAAAATAATCCTGGAGCTTGAAGAACTTTAGTAGCAGGGAAAAGCTTTCTCCATTGAATTAACTACAGGGGCGCCTGGGTGGCTCAGTTGTTTAAGCGACTGCCTTCGGCTCAGGTCATGATCCTGGAGTCCCGGAATCGAGCCCCGCATCAGGCTCCCTGCTCAGCAGGGAGTCTGCTTCTCCCGCTGACCTCTCTCCTCTCATGCTCTCTCTCTCTCTCTCTCAAATAAATAAATAAATAAAAATAAAAAAAATAAAATATGAATTAACTACAAATGGACAGTAGAGAGTTTGATGAGATCCCACACGTGATGTTTATTCCTACCAGTGGGCACACTAATATTCCTAGAGGTAAAATTTTTATCAGTAAAATACCATACTGTTATATGAATGATCCAAATAATTCAACATATCTGTATTTTGCCATATGATTTAAATATTGAGATAGATGAAAGTGGTTTGCCTGCCATGTTATAGACATTGTCTAAATTGGCAGTGTGTACCTGGTCACGACTACATAATGTATGAAGCTGGTCTTGCCTCCCTCCAGTTTTATCATTGTTAGGGTGTTTTTGTTTTTTGTTTTGTGTTTTTGGTCTTTTTTAACTTTTATGTCTCCTGTGAATACCTGATCAAAGGTAGCTTGACTTTGCATTCATTGTAGCATAGGCTAGGTAGGGCTCCCTTGTTTTTTAAGTGTCATTTTTCTCTCCTCCCCTTTGAATGTATCCATGCCTCATTGATTTAAAATTGCTCTCCCTTTTATATCCAGTATTAGAAATTAACCTGAAATACTAGGAGATTAGTCAACATATAAGGTGATATTTAAAAGGCAGGCATGAGTTCTTCCAAATAATTTCCAAAGGAAGGCAGCCCAAGTCCTCAAGTAGTTACACCACATTAAAGAGTTATAAATGGTTATACCTTCTTTATCTTGTAATATGTGTGATAAATGTTTAAATATTTTATGTATGCACAAACACACACACACATATATATGTATATTTCAGAAATTTCAATAGGCTATACTATCTACTCAAAATGTTGATTACTAGAAAAAGTATTGATGAGAATAGGTCTCATATGTAACATTTATTATAATCTTTTGCAAGATGCAGACTATTTTGCAGGTTAGCATTTTGGACTTTCATGAAAAAACACAGTCTTATTTTAAGCCTTTAAAGTGAATACAACATAGTCTTAAAATCCAAATTCTAGGGACGCCTGGGTGGCTCAGTGGGTTAAGCGGCTGCCTTCAGCTCAGGTCATGATCCCAGCCTCCTGGGATCGAGTCCCACATCGGGCTCCTTGCTCGGCGGGAAACCTGCTTCTCCCTCTGCCTCTGCCTGCCACTCTGTCTTCCTGTGCTTGCTCTCTCTGACAAATAAATAAATAAAATCTTAAAAAAAAATCCAAATTCTATATGGTTTGAAAGGAAAGAAACCTAATTCATGATGTTTGAAATAATTTTCCATTGAATTGAGAAAACATCTTTTAGAAAACATAAAAAGTCTTATTATGCAATGGAAGTATATCCACCCAGAAGTGATTTGCTCAACATATTTTTTAAAACTCTATGTACAAATAGCAAACTTTTTATCTTCACATAAATGTTAAAATACATAATTGGGAATTCTCTTACTGTGTAAGAAAATTTACCAAACAAGAATAAAAACATATCTTACTGAACTTGTATCCCATGTGACTGTCATATAATAAAACTGTGGTTAAAAAAGAAAACCACTCAGTGGAGTCTTTCATAAACATTACTGGAACTACCTAAGTGCATCTCAAATGAAAATGGGAGTGAATATTCCTTTAAAAAGTTATCCTAATATTTACAGTACTTTTTAATACTTAAATTATTAATTCTTAAAATTTATTTTTGTGGTGAAACAGGTATTTAAAAACATATAAACACATTTGTTTGTTCCTTATTTTGTTTTTATAGAAAACTAAAAAAATGCATATTTAGTAGGAAAAGCAAGTTAGTATATAAAATTAAATTACAGAAACTGAGAGACTGAATTTTAGGACTTTTTTCAGACTTTTCATTTTTATTTTCCTCCTTTGTTCCCCACATCCTATAATATACACTGGGCCTTCAGTCACTGAGGCTTAGAAGGGATTTCTTAGATGAAAAAGAGATCTACGCATTAGCTTTAATTTTATCTCTAGTGTTCACTGATCCACAGAACAAATATTAACTCCTCTGGAGATGCCAAGCATATGAAAAGAAAGCCCTCCTAAATTATATTATGTACTCACCCAGTTTTTAATAAGGCTGTGTGAGAAATTAGAAACACATCACATTACAGAATGATAGGCATATTTATACTAGTTTTCTTGGGAGAATCTCTTATTTTAAAGTTGTTGTCGATGTTCAGATTTTAGTTACTGATCCCAAAATTCACATGCAAAGTTTAAATTTGACCCAAATATCACATGTGCAGAACAGAATGTATTTTGTGCAAATATTTCTGCAATTACTATTCTTTGGCATCAAATAACAAAAAATGTAAAAATCAACTATTTTGGCCTTCTGCCTCCATAGAATGAAAATATTTTGTGCACATGTTCACATACACAGAGATTATAAGAATGTGTTTTCTATTTCATTTCAGCCAAAATTTGTACTTCTTCATTAACATTGATACAAGCCCTAGATCAGTACTGAACCTTCTGAATGTTTACCATCTTCCTGCCTGACTTTTCATGCACCAAACACCTGAAAAAAACAATATTGAGTTGAATGACATAAAGGTGGACTCAAAAGCTATATTTAGGGTCAGAATTGTAGAGATGATCAACTATTTTGTATTCATTTTAAGTTAGCATAGGTGTCAGGCATTTTGATAATTAATGTCACTTATTCATTACATCGTAATGCTTATTAAGTAGCTATTCCAACTGAGCCCACCCTACAGGTACAGAAGTGTCCACAACATACCGTCTCAGCTTCATGTCGTTGACAGCAGTTTTGTACTCAATGGTTCTAATCCAGTTTGATATCTGTTGCCACAAGGAGAGCAGAAGATGCGATATGGGCACATTGACATATAGAGTAGGCATCTACAAGTCTCACTGAAAAGTCCATTTTTACTTTGGATGCTTTGACTGATGCAGACATTTCTACTTTGCATTTATCACATCTGTACTTTCTTGTAATCTCTAGAGATTCTCAAAAATATATTGAATTTTGTGGAATATTGGTTATAATCCCTAATGCTTATTTAGCATTTAATTTTTTTTCTAAAAAATTGTCTATACTTAATTGTCTGTACCAAGGCAGTTCACTAACATCAATTAGCAGGTTCATATAAAGTTAGAAAAAAAGGATTATGTGATTTCTTGCTAACAAGAAACCACAATCTGATCTATTCATTAAGCACTAAGATCCCCTGAAGAGGAAATAAGAATGCCAGATCTTTAAACAGTTTGAGTAAATATGAATTTTAGACATGCTAATTTAGAGTTGGAATATACTATTTGGTCATTGGCTGTGCCAGCCTATAAGTTTCAAAATCTAATTTAGATTCTAAAAGAATGTTATTACAATTGTTTCAATAATTGTTATTTAAAATTTCTATGTGTCATGATTTTAAATCATTTTGTAAAAATTGTCAAAGACAGGAAAATTATGAGAAATTGAATTGAATTATATAATAAGACCTAACATTTACTGATTATTTCTACCATGTGCTGGGCACTGCTTTAAGTGCTCTAGATCACTAACTCATCTAATTCTCATGACAGTCCTGCAAAGAAGGACATTTAGAATTACATTCTCATTTTACAAATGAGGAAACTGAGGCAAATGATGATTAAGTATCTTTTACAGTGTCACATAACTAGTAGGTGATGGAGCTAAATTAAACCCAGTTAGTCTGACTTCACAGGCCATACTTACTAACTACACTACCTCTAATTTGTCTCATAAGAGTTTTTCAATTTTCTCAGTATATTACTTTATGTTATAATACAGTCTTCTTTTTGCTATATTTTACATTACATTGATCCATTAAAAAATTGCAAGCATGATACAAATATCAATAAATAAATGAACAAAATACCAAACCAGGCTGCAGATATATGTATTAAAGGAAATGCAAACACCTAAATTCAGTGTACTGAATTTGCCTACTTAATATTCTATTTTACCTTACCTTTGTAGAATTTTCTTTTTTAAAGATTTATTTCTTTTTAGAGGGAGAGAGAGACAACATGCATGTGTACGTGTGTGACAGAGGGTGGAGGGGCAGAGGGAGAGGGAGAATCTCAAGCAGACTCCCTACTGAGCACTGAGCACAGAGCCAAGGTGGGCCCAACATGAGGCTTGAGGCTGGGCTCCATCTCACAACCCTGAGATCTTGACCTGAGCTGAAACCAAGAGTCAGACACTTAACTGACTCAACCACCCAGACACCCCATGTAGAATTTAAAAACCAATTTAATAAAGGATTTGTTGCCGAGAGCATTAATTATGGTAAGCAGTATACTGCTTTTCTAGGCCAACATGGTGCCTGTGTTGAAAAATCTTACATAACATAGGATCTCACTACCTGGACTGACATATCCACTTATTTATTAGTAGGAATCTGTTTCTAAATAAATTGTTATAAGTCAATTATAATAATTCAAATTAATGATATTTATTAAATTTCTTATTTTTCCATTCTGGTTAATCTACAACTATTATTCACATCATTCAAAATTGTGCTGTGTTCCATGTAGTTTATACACTAATCCTATTTTTATTGATCTTCAATCTACAGTATGGCAAACTTTGAGTAGTGTGTCTTCCTTTTGCTGAATATGTCCATACTATTTGAGTTGTGCAAGTATAAGCCCGTTTTTCATAATTTCTAGGATTTATGTACCATAGTTCCACTTTTTAAATTGACCGTTGATTGTAAGACATGTCATTGAGTTAGTAAATGCTACTGCACTGAAACTAGCAATGTAAAACCCATTGTTCATGTCTAATGTATCTCACTACTGAAGACTCAGTTTGCTACACACAATCCTGAATATTGGCTAGGCCCTCCCTCTAATTAAGGTATGGAAACTTCAGCAATTTTCCAGTAAAGAGTACTGGACAGCCAATGAACAAATATGTAGAAAATTCATCTTCTAATTTCTGGTCTATAAAATGAATTTTTAGATAGATTTTGCCTCAAAAACACTGGGAGAAATGGATAAACAAACATTTGGAGCAATATAAAAAGACATAGAGATTCCTGGGACTTTCAGATTCAGTAATGTGAACCATGGAGGGCATTCAACCTGCTTCTGTTATTTGCTTTTCTATTTCTTATGTTTTAAGCCTATCACCAGCTCGTTTAATCACTCCTGCTAGAGAGTGTATATTTTAGTTCCTGTTCCTAATGCTTTTATGCTTGTGACGGTAAGCAGGTAAAATTAATGAGTCAAGATTTCAGCTCTGCTCTTTCACATTGGTTAGGACTCTCTTCTTTTGCATGAACCATGGTTAGTCCAGAGAAGTAACTAAAAATACAAACAAGACATCTCTGCACAAGGCTCTCTATAGGTCTCTATTCACCATCTCTATTGAAAACATCCTTCTATATACACGTTATGTTTTATTGCCACATCTGTGTCTAGCTCCTATCTGTGTTGTTGTTGTTATTGTTGTTGTTTTAAAGATTTTGTTTATACTTTTGAGAGAGAGAGACACACACACACACAAGCAGGGGGAGAGGCAGAGGGAAAGGGAGAAGCAGGCTCCTATATGTTTATGGCTCAGTTCAGTAGGGCAAGCTCTACTATTCCCCATGGTACTAAATCTAGCAGAAACCCATTGTGTGATCTAAATCTAAAACCTACTTGTGGGGCGTCTGGGTGACTCAGTCTGTTAAGCGCCTGACTCTTGGTTTCAGCTCAGGTCATGATCTCCTGGGTCCTGATGTCAAACTCCATATAGGGCTCTCCATAGAGTGGGAAGTCTGCTTGAAGATTCTCTCCATCTGCCCTCCCACCCAGGTGCACACACACTCTCTCAGATAAATAAATATTTAAAAAAATAAAATCTTACTTCCTATGATTCTGTTTTTATACTATATATATATTTAAGAATGACTACAGTAGTATTATTGCAATTACTTCAAGGTATTATGGCCAAAGAATACAGATGGAATAATGAAATCATAGCCATGGTCACAGATTGAAGTTTAGAATTTCAGTTTGATATCAAATATTCGATGTCTGAAATATGATTTTGTAAAAAAAGAAAATAAGACTAGTTGTTTAGTAGAAAAAAGACAATGAGGAAAGATCATTAAAGAAAAAAATCAGAAAGAAGAGAAAGAAAAATAAAAGAATAAAAGAAAGGAAACAAAATAGTGTATGTTAAGAATGTTAATGGAACATCAGTTTTATTAATTATCAACTACAGGTTTCTTACAACAATGTCTAATAATTACTAGAATTGAGATAACATACTATCTTACTGGTTTTGTATCTTTTCTAGTTAGTAAACGTTTCCATGAGTTATGTTTTCATGTAGAATGAAAGGAGGAGAAATTATTTATACATTTTCTTTCAAAATATTTTGAAATTGCTAATTATTTGGACAACAGTATTTTAAGACTTAAGTAATTACTTCATTAAAAAAAAGAGAAAAGATTACCCCTGGGGTGCTTGGGTCCGTTAAGTGTCTGCCTTCAGCTCCGGTGGTGATCCTGGAGTTCAGGCCCTAAATGAGGGGGGGCGTCCCTGCTCAGCGGGGAGTCTGCTGCTTCCTCTCCCTCTGCTTCTCCCCTGGTCATGCGCTCTCTCTTAAATAAATAAATAAATAAATAAATAAATAAATAAATTGCACCTATAGTGTCTCTTACAGGCCTGTTATTTATATTAAGGGAAATTTTCTTTGGAAAATAGAATTTCTTTCTTTCTTTCCTTTTTTTTTTTTTTTTAAGATTTCATTTATTTCTTTGACAGAGAGAGACGTAACAAGAGAGGAAGCACAAGCAGGGAGAGTAGGAGAGGGAAAACCAGGCTTCCCGCCAAATAGGGAGCCCAAAGCAGGACTTGATCCCAGGACTCTGGGATCATGACCTAAGCCAAAGGCAGACTCTTGAGGGTTGAGCCACCCAGGCGCTGCTGGAAAATGGAATTTCTTAAGATGTGTTGGGAAAGGTTATATCTGTCATCTTAAAAAGTCATGTTAATCATTTGGTTAAGGATTAAATTGATCATATTGACTTAATTTTGCAAACAAAGTGTTATTGATCATGTGTTAGTCAAGATGGATAGAATCGTCAATTGGGGCACATTGTATCTTTGAATAGGATATTACTATTCTCCTTTATGGTATATTTCTTGTGTCCAATTGACATTATTTCAAGAAAATAATTGTGAGGGATAAAGGAAGATGAGAGGGCTAGAGGTTAAGTAGCTTGTTCCCACCCTGGCCAGGCTGTCCTGACTGAGGTGTAGAATTTGATCGCTTTACAAAGGGGAAGATGTAGTTACTAACATTGATTATTATGCTCTCTTACAACCCTAGCCTCACAGAAAGTAAGAGAACTGAAGTAAATTTACCACATACGATTCAACCCCTGTTCTTAAAGACGGTTATCATGAGAGCTTTTTGTTCCACTAGGGGGCAATTTCATATTAGACATTTGGTATTTCTCACTCCCAATAAAGAAAATTCTTAGATGTCAGCCTGGAATTATTGACAGGCAAAGTGAATTTTGAAAGAGTAAAATCTGACGTCTGACAGAGTGAGCCTTAAATATATTTCAGTATTAGGCAGTCTTTTTGAGCCAAGAGGGATAGGAAAGGCAGCATCTGTTGGAATGTTCTAGGATGAGATTGCTTTTTAGAGACAGGAGGGAGAAGATAATTTTGTCACGGAGAGAAGGGGACTTAATAAAGGCAAAAAGCCTTTTGAGGGTGACTCTGTTTGTATTACTTTGAACCATGCTTTAATTTTTGAAGCCTGTAATACAGATCAGAAAAAGGCCCAAGGGTATTTTTATGGTAGCATATTTTCTTATATAAGTGATAACACTAGTTGATCTATTTGTTTGATTCTAACACATTTCTTTATAAAACTGGTTTTTTTTTGAACAATAACAATACCTCAGTAAGCTCAGTGCAATTTTTCCAGAGGAAAAGAAAAAGAAATTTCACGATTTTAAGCACTGTTTTATTATGAATCAAGTTACTTTCAAAAGCCCATGGAGTGCATTCAACCTGCTTCTGTTATTTGCTTTGCATTTAGTAACAGCAGGCCTGTGGAGTCTTTCTTACACTGAAACCCCAGCTTCTCAAACCACTGTTTATCTTGGCTAAGCCTTAAAAAAGCAACTCCTCTTTAGGATCATGGAATTTCACCACTGTTATCAAAATCTCACCATCAATTGGCTAATCCTTTATTTTTTGGCGACACAGCTTCAGTTGGAGGGAATCAAGAGGTTTTCCTTTAAGAAAGAAAAAGAAAAAAAAAAGCCAGATTCACATGCAAACATGAACACACATGTGTAAATGCACACACATCCACACATATCACAAGGGAGGAAATTTGCATACTCATAAATTCTGTGTACTTTCACTTATAGCACAATAAAATATTTGTAGTCAATTTTCTTCACTTTTAGTGGTAAAACAAGTTCAAATGAACTCATTTCATCAGTTTACTTTAATTATCCTATTTTTTCTGTGATCGATCAGTTTGCTTTTTCTTTTTTTTATTATATTTTTTTATTAAATTTTTTTATTTTTTATAAACATATAAAGTATTTTTATCCCCAGGGCAGTTTGCTTTTTCTTAACCCTCCAAAGAATTATCTGTAAAACTAGTGTGATCTGTTTGCACTAGTGCATTTTTTTATTTATATAATTGAGCAAAATTGCCAGTAAAATAATTTTAACTTTCAGGTACTTATTTTTATTTATTGCTATTAATAATAAGAAATAGCAATTGCTAGATTGTTTATTAATGTTTAATAGAGTGATAGATGAATTGATTACTTAATTATGGGAAATGTTTATAGAAGCATGATTAAGTTGTTTTGTTGGGACGCCTGAATAGCTCAGTTGGTTAAGTGTCTGCTTTGGCTCAGGTCATGATCCCAGGCACCAGGAGCCTGCTTCTCCTTCTGCCTGCTGCTCTCTTTCTCTTTGACAAATAAATAAATAAATAAAATCTTTAAAATAAATAAGTAAACTGTTTTGTTTATTTGGGTTGTTTTATAGAAAATTATAATTGAAACATTGTTTGTACTAGAATGTATATAAAACAAAGAATAATCTTTTTACATGGGGAAAGCAACCTGGGAAAACGTTAGTTGGAACTTCTTTACCAATTTATGGGGAATGTTTGTCTTGGATGTAGGAGGTCAGGGAAATCTGTCAATTACTTTCGTTGGCAACAAAGTCATTAGTAAGTAGATCTGTATGACCTCATTTGGCTTCTCTGAACAAAGTATCTACCTAAGAGTGTGAAAACAAGATATATATAATTCCTGACAATGAATGCAATATATGCCTATTATAAAAAAATTTCAAAAATAAGTGAAGACACAAAAGGGAAAGTGGATAGCCATTATTTATTTTAGAAATGATATGCCATTGTGCAACAACTTCTTTTATGCATGCAAATGACTATGAAAGAAACAGTCTACCAGATTCTGATTACTAGAATGGTGAAATTGATTTAATCTGCGATGTCAATACTTCAATTCATTTTTATTTGTAACTCAGTAGACCACAGTGTAATTATTAGTATAATATCAAAAGACATTGTGAAGATTAAATGAAAATAATATGTGTGAGAGAGCTTTATAAACAAAGGTATTATTTTAAGCTCCTTAGAGGTTAAAACCATGACTAATTCACCTACAACTGCCCAGAACCCAGTGCGGGGTCTAGCATATAGTACACATTCCAGGTTTGCTGCTATAACATAATGAGGATTTTAGTGGAGAGCTCTGATGATATAAATAACAATGTTAAAAGCCTTCTGGAGCCCAGAATTTGGACTTTCAACAGAAAACCTTAGGTTTGTGCATTGACAAGTAGTGTGGGATTGAGTAGAAGCCTAAAAAGAACGTGAGAAGTACTCAACCATTTCCACTGGCATGGTCTGAAGTCTAAAATCTGATCGAAGACATATGAAAGACTTTTACTGTTTGAATATGGTTAAGAATTAGAGGTATGGAGGTTAATGGCAATGGTATTCTAAGAAGACAGACATGAACTTAAAGGCTGCCAAGTATTGATCTATGGCATATGTCAAGGACACAGCCAACTTTGAAGAATTGGGAAATGAAAGTATCTGTCTTTCTTATACTACTGTCCAGGGACCTCCTAAAATTCAGTTAGGGAAAATATAGTAGGAATGCTTTGCCTGGGTGATCATTTGTGTTCATCAGATATTAGTAGATATGAAGCTTTTAAAATAGATATTAAACACATGGTAGTTAAACATACTCAAAAATCATACCAAAAAAGCATCAATTTAATGCCTTAGATAAGATTAGGTTGAATTTGGTTTGAGCTTAAATAATTAGAAATGCAATTTCAGTAAGATAGCATATAAAGGAACAATACTACACATATTGAGAGTTTACACCAACTATAAAGGAATCACATTAACGAATTCCTTGGCCCTCTAGGAGATAATCTCAATTTCACCACCTATGCTGATAATTAGAATTTGGTAGAGTGTTTCTCCCATAGTCATTTGGATTTTCGCTTAAACCCAGTTGAATGATTTCTTCCCCCACCTCCACCCTCAACCAATGCAAAAAAGTAATTACAATTTTCATATTAGTTTGGGACAGACTTGGCCTCCTAAACTTGGCTAATTCAATTCAGATTCCTTAAATCTGTGTCCCGTGTATTTATTTACTTAGTTATTTTAAAGACTATTCTTTTATAGCAATTTAAGGTTCACAGCAAAATTGAGAGAAAAGTACAGAGATTTCCGGCATATTCCGTACCCCACACCTGCGTTGCTTCCCGCCTTATCAAGATGCCCACCAGAGTGGTGGTACATTTGCTGCAGCTGCTCAACTTCCATTGACACATCATTGTCACCCAAGGTCTACAGTTTACATTAGTGCTCCTTCTTCCCCAAATATTTTTTTTTTAAGACTTTATTATTTGACAGAGAGAGGAAGAGAGAGGCGAGCACAAACAGGGGGAGTGGCAGGCGGAGGGGGAGGGGGAAGCAGGCTCCCCACTGAGCAGGAAGCCTGCTTAGGGCTTGTGGCCTGAACTGAAGGCAGAGGCTTGACTGACTGAGCCAACCAGGTGCCTCTCCCCTAAATATTTTAAAGATTGACTTAGTAACAGCACTTATATACAACAAATACATTTTTTTATATAAGAATTTCAACAGTGAATAAAAGAATACAGGAAATTAGTGTAAGTGATAGTTATTTTTAGTTTCGAGTGATAGGGAATAATAGATTTACTTAATCTAGTTATTACCTCATTCATTCAGAGGCATTTATAGTGTCTGTGACCACCAGCCTATTAATTTTACCTTAGCTGCCGCACAGAATTGTAACTGGCTTTCATCTCTTGAAGATTTTTCCATTTAATTTTTTATTGTTGGGTTGAGAAATGGTTGCCTATGCTACTATGTATAGTACACGGGGTAGCTTTGCTGCCCTAAAACCATTTGTACTCAGCCTATTCATACCGCCCTCCCCACAATTCATAGACCACTGATCTTTTTACTGTCTCCCTCGTTTTGCCTTTTCCAGAATGTCATGTACTTGGAATTTTAGATTGGCTTCTTTCACTGACTAGTATGCATTTAAGTTTCCTTCATGCCTTTTCTTGGCTTGATAGCTCATTTTTTAGTGCTAATACTCCATTGTTTGAATACACCACAGTTTATTTATCCATTCACCTACCGAAGGACATCTTGATTGTTCCCCAGTTTCGGCAATTATGACTACTGCTGCTGTAAGCATCCTTGTGCAGATTGTTGAGTAGATGTAAGTTTTCAATTCCTTTAAGTAAATGCCAAGGAGCAGGGTTGCTGAATTTTATGCTAAGAGTATGTTTAGTTTTGCAAAAAACCACCAAACTCTTTCAAAGTGGCTGTACTATTTTGTATTCCCACCAGGAATGAGAGAGTGTTTCTGCTGCTTCACATCCTCAGCAGCATGTTCCGGATTTTGTCCTAGTTCCAGATTTTGTCATTGTTCCAGATTTTGTCATAGTTCCAGATTTTGTCATTGTTTCAGGTTTTGTCCTAGTTCCAGATTTTGTCATTATTCCAGATTTTGTCATAGTTCCAAATTTAGACCATTTTAATAGGTCTGTAGTGGTATCTCATTGTTTTAATTTGCAATTTCCTGATCACATACAGTGTCAGTCCTCTTTTTATATTCTTATTTGCCATTTGTATATCTTCCTTGATGAAGTATCTGTAAAGACTGTTGGCCCAATTTTTAATTTTTCTTCCTCTTTTGCTTCTCCTCCTCATTCCTGTCCCCCTCTTCCTCCTCCTCCTCCTTTTTAAAAATTAACATATAATGTATTATTTGCTTCAGGGGTACATGTCTGTAAATCATCAGTCTTACACAATTCACAGCACTCACATACCCTCTCCAATTTCCATAACCCATCCACACTATACCTCCCTTTCCATCCCCCAGAAACCCCCAATTTGTTTCCTGGGATTAAGAGTCTCTCATGGTTTGTCTTTCCCCCTGGTCCCATCTTGTTTCATTTTTTTCCTCTCTATCCCCTGTGACCTCCTGCACTGCCTCTCAAATTCCTCATATCAGAGAGATCATATAATTGTCTTTTTCTGATTGACTTATTTCACTCAGCATAATACCCTCTATTTCCATCCACTTCATTGCAAAAGTCAAGATTTCAGTTTTTTGATGGCTGCATAGTATTCCATTGTATATAGATATACCACTTCTTCTTTAGCCATTCATCTGTTGATGGACAGCTAGGTTCTTTCCGTAGTTTGGCTATTGTGGACATTGGTGCTATAAACATTCAGGTGCAGGTATCCCTTCAGGTGCCTACATTTGTATCTTTAGGGTAAATACCCAGTAGTGTGATTGCTGGGTCATAAGGTAGCTCTATTTTCAACTTTTTGAGGAAACTCCATACTGTTTTCCAGAGTGGCTGCACCAGCTTGCATTCCCATCAACAGTGTAGGAGGCTTCCCCTTTCTCCACATCCTCACCAAAATCTGTTGTTTCCTGATTTGTTAATTTTAGCCATTCTTACTGGTGTGAGGTGGTATCTCATTGTGGTTTTGATTTGTATTTCCCTGATGCCAAGTGATATGGAGCACTTTTTCATGTGTCTGTTGGCCATCTGGATGTCCTCTTTGCAGAAATGTGTATTCATGTCCTCTGCCCATTTCTTGATTGGATTATTTGTTCTTTGGGTGTTGAGCTTGATAAGTTCTTTACAGATATTGGATACTAGCCCTTTATCTGACATGTTGTTTGCAAATATCTTCTCCCATTCTATCAGTTGTCTTTGGTTTTGTTGACTGTTTCCTTTGCTGTGCAAAAGCATCATTCTTCTTGATGAAGTCCCAATAGTTCATTTTTGCCCTTGCTTCCCTTGCCTTTGGTGATGTTTCTAGGAAGATGTTGCTGTGGCTGAGGTCAAAGAGGTTGCTGCCTGTGTTCTCTTCAAGGATTTGGATGGATTCCATTCTCACATTGAGGTCTTTCATCCATTCGGAGTCTATTTTTGTGTGTACTGTAAGGAAATGGTCCAGTTTCATTTTTCTGCATGTGGCTGTCCAATTTTCCCAACACCATTTGTTGAAGAGACTGTCTTTTTTCCACTGGACATTCTTTCTTGCTTTATTGAAGTTTAGTTGACCATAGAGTCGAGGGTCCATTTCTGGGCTCTCTATTCTGTTCCCTTGATCTATGTGTCTGTTTTTCTGCTGGTACCATACTGTCTTAATGGTTATAGCTTTGTAATAAAGCTTGAAGTCTTCAATTGTGATGCTGCCAACTTTGGTTTTCTTTTTCAACTTTCCTCTGGCTAATCGGGGCCTTTCTTGGTTCCATGTAAATTTTAGGATTATTTGTTCCATTTCTTGAAAAACATTGATGGTATTTTGGTAGGGGTTGCATTAAATATATAGATTGCTTTAGGTAGCATCAATATTATCACAATATTTGTTCTTCCAATCCATGAGCGTGGAAAGTTTTTCCATTCTTTATGTCTTCTTCAATTTCTTTCATGAGTACTTTATAGTTTTCTGAGTACAGATTCTTTGCCTCTTTGGTTAGGTTTATGCCTAAGTATCTTGTGGTTTTGGGTGCAATTGTAAATTGGATCGATTCCTTAATTTCTCTTTCTTCTGCCTTGCTGTTGGCGTATAGAAATGCAACTGATTTCTGTGCATTGATTTTATATCCTGACACTTTCCTGAATTCCTGTGTGAGTTCTGGCAGTTTTGGAGTGGAGCCTTTTGGGTTTTCCACATAACGTGTCATATCACCTGCAAAGAGTGAGAGTTTGACTTCTTTGCTGATTCGGACACCTTTAATTTCTTTTTGTTGTCTGATTGCTGAAGCTAGGACTTCTAGTACTATGTTGAATAGCAGTGGAGATAGTAGATGTCCCTGCCATTTTCCTGACCTTAATGGAAACACTCTCAGTTTTTCCCCATTGAGGATGATATTGGCTGTGGGTTTTGATTATATTGAGGTATGAACCCTCTATCCCTACACTTTGAAGAGTTTTGATCAAGAAAGGATGCTGTACTTTAACAAATGCTATTTCAGCATCTATTAAGAGTATCATATGGTTCTTGTTCTTTCTTTTTTTAATGTACTGTATCACATTGATTGTTGATTTGTGGATGTTGAACCAATCTTGTAGCCCAGGAATAAATCTAACTTGATCGTGGTGAGCAATCCTTTTAATGTACTGTTGGATCCTATTGGCTAGTATATTGGTGAGGATTTTTCCATCCGTAGGCATCAAGGATATTGGTCTTTTTGGTGGGATCTCTGTCTGGGTTTAGGATCAAGGTAATGCTGGCCTCATAAAATGAGTTTGGAAGCTTTCCTTCCATTTCTATTTTTTGGAACAGTTTTGGGAGAAGAGGTATTAATTCTTCTTTAAATGTTTGGTACAATTCTCCTGGGAAGCTGTCTAGCTCCCGGCTCTTGTTTTTTGGGAGATTTTTGATGACTGCTTCAATCTCCTTACTGGTTATGGGTCTGTTCAGGTCTTCTCTTTCTTCCTGCTTCAGTTGTGGTAGTTTATATGTTTCTAGGAATGCATCCATTTCCTCCAGATTATCAAATTTGCTGGTATATAGTTGCTCACAATATGATCTTATAATTATTTGTATTTCTTTGGTATTGGTTGTGATTTCTACTCTTGCATTCATGATTTTATTTATTTGGGTCCATTCTCTTTTCTTTTTGGTAAGTCTGGCTAGAGGTTTATCAATATTATTAATTCTTTCAAAGAACCAACTCCTAGTTTCATTGATCTGTTCTACTATTCTTTTGGTTTCTATTTCATTTTTGGGAGCTGGCGCTCCCCCCCACCATCTGTCTTCCTGTATGTTGCCTCAGATTCACTTCTCCACACGTCCTACCTTCCAGAAAGTGGTCACTTTTCTGTTCCTAGAATTGCTGCTTTTCTTCTCTTTGATATTCTGCTGAGTATGTAGGTGTTCAGAATGGTTTAATAACAATTTAGCTGAACTTCTGGGACCCAATGATATTAGGCCTCCAACTCCTCTGCCATCTGGCTCCTCATTATTTTCTTATTGTTGAATTTTAAGAGATCTTTATATATTATGGATAAAATTCCATTTTCAAATGTGTCCTTTGCATGTATTTTCTCCCAGCCTGTGGCTTTTTTCCTTCATTCTCTTGAAAATATCTTAGTAGAGCAGAAGTTTTTAATTTTAACAAAGTCTAGTTTATTAGCTATTTCTTTCAAGGATTGGGTTTTGGTGTTGTACCAAAAAAGTTGTCACCATATCCAAGATCATCTAATTTTTCCCCTGTGTTTTCTTCTAGGAGCTTTGTAGTTTTAATTTCACATTTAGGTCTATGATCCATTTTGAGATAATTTTTGTTAAAGTTATAAGTTCCATGACTAGTTCATTGATTTGAATGTGGATGTCTGTGTTTTCCAGCACCATTTGTTGGGAAGACTCTCTTTGCTTTATTGTATCATCTTTACTTTGTCAAAGATTAGTTGACTATATTAGGTGGGTCTGTTTCTGAAATATTATTCTGTTCCATTGATCTATTTGTCTGTTCTTTTACCAGGACCACCCTCTCTTGAATTCTGTAGCTTTATAGTAAGTCATGAAGTCAGGAAGTGTGATCCCAGAGTTCTGTTCTTACTCAATGTTTTGTTGGCTGTTCTAGGTCTTTGGCTAATGTATTAATTTTATTAGTATATTATAGTATCTCTACAACCTGTATGATTATAGCACCTATATTTTTATTTCATAGCCTTTGTTGTCTACAAAATAAATTGGAAATGCAATATTATAAATAAAACAAAAATAATGTTTTTAAGAATTCCTGCCAATAATTTTATTCTGAGAAAATCTGGACTGGATTTTTGTAAGCCCAGACATTGTTTCAAGATCAGCAAATGTCAAGTAAAAGAAAGAATGTCCTTTTCTTGACTTTTATCATACACAGGACTTTAAAAATGGGCTAAAAGGGTTTTTAATTCGAAATACATTCAGGGCTGGCTCAGGTATTTCCTTGAATATGAACACTGATTCGGACTATATACAGTGCTTTTTAAGAACTGAAACCCTCATTTAACATTTAATAAACATGATTGGACAAGATATTAGATTCTAGAATATGAATAGCAAAATATCAACGTAATTGAGGAAGAGAAAAACTTCTTAAATAAAGGTAAAATTTATAATATGTCACATGAAGACATAATAAGTGATGAAGAAAATAAATCAAATAAAAAGAATGCAGGGTGGCAGTTAAAATTTGAAGTTATATTAGTATAGGAAAGCCTCCTAAAGACGTGAAGGATGTGAGATCATGGAACTGGGTGACATGACCAAAGGACTGTGTGAGATATAGCAGAGGTCCAGGGCCTGAGGTTGATGACACACTGCAACATTTTGAAGTTGGTGAGATGCTGTAAACCAGCAAAAGGCATGAGAAGAAATGGCTAAGGATGTGGGGGGCAAATGTGGAGTACATTGTGTTCTGGATGCCTTGTGAAGGAAGTTTTGATCTTTCCTCAAAAATCTTATGCACTGACTATCAGATACACTCCTCGGCCCCTGTAGGTAACCTCAGATTCTTCTACTGGAAATATTAGGAAAATATGTAACACTGAGTAGAGAATAATAGATTTCACAAAGTTTATTAGATGTTTTTCTTTTTTATGATAAACTCAAGCCCTTTTCCTGAAGTACTGTCAACAATCATTTCACAAGTGACAGGTTGACTTTTGGAGTATACTGTCAGAAGTAACTGATATGGGACGCCTGGGTGGCTCAGTTGGTTAAGCGGCTGCCTTCGGCTCAGGTCATGATCCCAGAGTCCTGGGATCGAGTCCCACATCGGGTTCCTTGCTCAGCAGGGAGCCTGCTTCTCCCTCTGCCTCTGCCTGCCACTCTGTCTGCCTGTGCTCGCTCGCGCTCTCTCCCTCTCTCTGACAAATAAATAAATTAAAAAAAAAAAGTAACTGATATGATCAGAACAGTGGTTTTCATGAATCTTTACCATCTGAAAACCTTTACTACCAGAAGGACTAGATTATCAGTTATATTCTTTACTCTCAAATAGCTTCCAAAGAAACACAATAAAGTAATTGTAAGCATGAGAAACTTTTGAATATATATATATATATACATATATATATATATATAGCTTCACTGCCTTATTGCTAAAATCAAGTGCGTCGAACATATATACATACTCATTAATGACTACAAATGAACATATAAAAGCACTGTGTATAGTATTAAAGATATTCAGATAAGGGATACGATGTTCCAGTTCTTCAATAAGAATATAAGTTTTAAACTAGAATAAAATACATGTGACAGGAGGTTAAAAGACTGTAGTAATATCAATGAAAGTTCACATGGATATGTACCAATGGGCTAGCTGGGCACAGAAGGGTTTTACTTAGTTGTGGAGGAGGGGTCTTTATGTAAAAGGTAACACAAGGTGTCACAAGAAGTAAGCAAAGAAAGCAAGGACTAAGTCTTATGTTATTAATATTCCTAACATTTATAGTATTTCTTGCTCTATAAATGCTCATAGTTGAGAAAAAAGGGAAAAAATGAGCATTTAAAAACACACTACTTAACAATTTATATTATCTATGATTAGAGTGACAGTATGCCCTATGGGAAAGTTTGTTGATGCCTCTTTTCTGTGTGTATGTGTGCATGTGAAATTCTTAACTGTGTCCCTTTAACTTATGGGAAAAGTAGATTTTAAAATTCCTTATAATTCTTTTTTTAATTCCTTATAATTCTTACAGACAAAATAAAATATGGAAAAGTGTATCTAAATTTCAAAAGAATAGATTTTGTTTTCTTTATCATGCATATTTTCTAAAATAAACATAAATCTCAAAAAAATTTTTTTGAATTAGAGTGCAAACTAAATGAAACACACAATCCTGGTTTAGATACTAAACCAGATTTTTTTCTCTCTGTTATAAAGTTCACTCTTTGGACAGTTAATGAAATGTCAATATCTTTAAATTAGATGATATCATTGTATCAGTGGTTATAGAATTGTATGTCTTTGGTTTCAGGAAATAGACACTTTAGTATTTAGTGATAAAGGAATATAGTATCTACAATTTGTTTTCACACATTGGAGAAAGGTGATAAATAGATCTATTATCTATCCATCCATCCATCTAGCCACCTACCATCTGGGGTGGGGGAGGGAGAGAGAAGGAGAGAGAAAGCCAGGATGCTATGGTAAAATGTTAGCACATTTTGAAATCTGTACTATTTTGGTAACTTTTTTCTAAGTTTGAATTATTTCAAAATTTTAGGAAAATTTTAAAAATATAGCAATTTTTTTTAAAAGAACAAGAAATATATAGACACATATATGGACACCTACACTGGACTTGAATCTATAGTTTTCAAAATTAAATGAGAAACAAAAACAAGTTCTGATTATGGGACTGAGGAGGCATTATAGTTTAGTGATTAAAAAACAGACTTAGGGGCGCCTGGGTGGCTCAGTTAAAGCCTCTGCCTTCGGCTTGGGTCATGATCTCAGGGTCCTGGGACCTGGGACCTCTCTGCTCAGCAGGGAGCCTGCTTCCTCCTCTCTCTCTGCCTGCTTCTCTGCCTACTTGTGATCTCTGTCTGTCAAATGAATAAATAAAATCTTAAAAAAAAAAAAAACAGACTTAAAGTTGGAAGGTTTAAGTTGGGTTTCTGAATCATCACAATAGCCAGGCAGCCATAAGCACTTTGAATCTCATGTTCTTCAAATTAAGATGCAAGGCCTGCCCTATATAATTCATATGGATAGATTTATTCTATCTATTCTATGTATTTAGATTTCAAAATGGAATTTGATTTATTAAGTAAGAAATGCACCATCATTAGATCTAGTTAACAAAGTGTGTATATTTAACTGAGGAATAGTGATTATACATGAGATTGTTACTGATTAAATTCTAAGACTTTATGTCAACTATGTTCTAAAAGATGAGGAAGTGTGAATTATACTGTGTGGCCTTAAATGCCATGCATCAGAGGGCTCAGTTATGAGTAACTTTAAAGTTTTATTTATATCATATTATCATGTGTCTTTTTCCATTATTATTATTATTTTAAGGATTAATTATTAATTTTAGAGAGAGAGAATGTGAGTGGGGAAGGGGCAGAGGGAGAGAGAAAGAATCCTCAAGCAGATTCCCCACTGAGCATGGAGCCCCGGGCCAGGCTTAATCCCAGGACCCTGAGGTCATGACTTGAGCACAAATTAAGAGTTGGTCACTCAACCGACTGAGCCACCCAAGAGCTCCTATTATCATTTTTAATGACAATTACATGGTTCCAATTTTGTGTTAAATTATATTGAAGAAAGTAGATTATTAAGTGAATATGCTTGAATTTCTTTTATGTGTTATATATACGCTTGTAATGTGTGTGTGTGTATGTGTATTCTATTGTGACATACCTCAAAATATCTAAGCATGTCACTAGGAACTAGAAAACATTTTGAAGAGAGAGAGAATTTACATGTTTCAGAAACAATAGAAACTGTATTAACTTTAATGTGAAAGTATACATGGTTCATTCATATATTATGATGATTTTGAACTATACAATCCAGTAGAAGCACTATAATAATTCTAATGTGATCATTTTCTCTTAGAAAACAGTTAAATTAAATCCTATATTACTAGGAAATGCTATAAATTTGGGATAATTAGATCATGTAAGAGAGTAGCATCTTAATGCACTGTAATTTGCAACCAATTTAGGATGTGTCAAGAGTCATAAACTTCTCTGAAACTATTCTGTCATGTAGTGTTCTTTTTGTTTTGTTTTATTTTGTTTTAAGTAATTACAAAGAATGTGATTCCATCATTCTAATCCCAAATGCACATTATGAGTAGTCTTGGAGAAAGCTAATTCTTGCATTATCAGGTAAAATAACAGAATAATTCATAATTTAGAAATAATAGGCATTTTCAATAAATTTTATGGCTTTTCATTTATACTTTAAAAAATTGTGTGCATAAAAAATTAGAGTATGTATTGATAGCATCTGTACTAGTCTAGTTTAATATGATAAATATAATGCATTCATCTTTATTCTTTAATAAATCCTTTAAAATTTAATTTTTTTTTAAAGATTTAATTCATTTACTTGAGAGAGAATGAGTGAAAGAGAGCATGAGAGAGGAGAAGGTCAGAGGGAGAAGCAAACTCCCCAGGAGCTGGGAGCCCAATGCGGGACTTGATCCTAGAAGTCTGGGATCATGACCTGAGCCGAAGGCAGCTGCTCAACCAACTGAGCCACCCAGGCACCCCTAAAATTTAACTTTTATGGATAACTTATAGCAAAGAAGATCAAACATCTCCTGCTTCATGTAAAAAAATTAAGATTTTAATTAAGTTACGTATTGTTTTAGAATTCCAAGTTAGAATCTTGTGCTTGGAATATAAAATTCATAACTTTATCTAAAGATAATCTATCTGGTTAAATTTCTGCTTTACCAGCCATGACCTAACTTGGTGAAGTATAAACCTGTTTAGTGGGAAATGATGGTTTGAGCAGAGAGAATTTTTGGTGCTGTGAAATATTTTTAAGCATGTGATAAGAAAAAGCATATGGGGGGAGGAAATCTAAGAATATTGACTTTCTTAATTATTTATCATTAATTGGTCACCAGAATGGGCTCTGGAAATGTGAAAATGGTATCCATCTCAATTTTATTACCTGTCACACAGGAGATATGATATAAATATTTTTGCTCCATGCAATGCGTGCCCTCCATAATACCCACCACCTGGCTCTGGGGAAAATAAATGAATAATTAAATGTATGTATAAGGAAAACCATCTTTAGGAAACCTTGGTCATTATAAAATGGTCAATTATAAAATAATTGCAATGGTCATTATAAAATAACCTTAAGAACAGATTGGGCAGAATAAAAATTACTCCAAATAGAATAATACTATCTTATTTCTACACACTAATAGAGAAATTTTTCATAAAATTGGAATATGTAATACTGACTTCAAGCTCTATTACCTATTTTTCTATTTACCACCCTAAAACACCTGCTCTCACTTTGTCTTGACTGCTTTCTTCACTGCCATGCATCTCTTTAAGGGTTTTTCT
>PISX010016858.1:0-38642 GCA_004024625.1 Mellivora capensis | reverse complement strand
GTCATAATATGTATGCTTTGTGAAGTGTTTATCTACACATGCACATAAATAAGATCTAAGTTTTAGCTGCTCATTATATTTTTACTCTTTCTCCCTCAACTACTTATTCTATCAAAGATATACCATACTTAAGCACAGTATCTGTCTTTTGCCAAGTATGTATTATAATTCCACCTTTTTAATATACTGTACCTTGAAAAGAGTATGTTTACGTGATTTTTTTCTTGTTGCTCATGAAGCAGGTATTAAAAATCAAAAAACAAAAACCTCCTAAGCATCCCAGCAGTTAAAATATTCTACTAACAGAATACTTATAAATGAAAACAAAAGTATTTATTGATAGCAAGAGCACTGATGCATAAGATAAAACACAAAAACCACCACCAACAACAAATTTTTAAGAGGTTAAAATCAAGGGGCACCTGGGTGGCTCAGCTGGTGAACCGTCAGACTCTTGATTTTGGCTTGGGGTCCAGGGTCATGAGATGGAGCTCCAACTGGGCCTTCATGCTCAGTGGGGAAGAATCTACTTGAGAGTGTCTCCCTCCACCCTCTTCCCCCATTCACACACACCTGCAAGTTGTCTCTCAAATAAATCTTAAAAAAAGCTGGGGGAGGGTTCCTGGGTAGCTCAGTCGTTAAGCATCTGCCTTTGGCTCAGGTCATGATCCCAGAATCCTGGGATCGAGCCCAGCATCTGGCTCCCCGCTCAGTGGGAAGCCTGCTTCTCCCTTTCCCACACCCTCTGCTTATGTTCCCCCTCTCTCTGTCAAATAAATAAATAAAATCTAAAGATGGGAAATGTAATGTTGTATCTAGCAAGTAAAAACCATCCAAGTAAGACATTCTTTAAATATCAAAAAGGTTTTCAGTTGATTAAAATCTTCAAAGATAAAAATATTTATACCTCATCCTTAAAAATAATTTATTATACAAATGTACTATTCTTAGAAACAGTTTATTATATAATCAAGTATTTTAATTTCATAAATAAGGGTGGTTAGTAAAAATCTAGCAAAAAATATGGGGGAAACTTACAAAATAATATACCTTAAATATAAAAAATGCTAAAATCATTCAAAGTTTTAGATATTTTTTTCCCCAGGTAATATATATCACTACATGCCAGGGAACAAATATTTGTTAAATCATAGTATATGGGGGAGGAGGTATATGTATGTGTGTATGTGTCTCAGTGTAAACTGCACAAATACAATTATATATATATGCATTATGTATGTTATATATCTAATTATATATAGATGTATACATTATATAGATATCTAAAGATACCTACATATATGATCTCAGTAGAGAAGATAACATAAAGTAACTTACTTTATTTTATTGTATTTTATTTTGACTTTGAGTAAATTAAATTATTTTGTTTCAGAATCTGGAAAGTTTTTTCCACAGACAGGAGGAAAGTTTTTGCATTTTTAGGGTTTTAGAGCATTTGGTGATTATAGCCAAAGACATTGTATTGGAGAACAGGAAGAATAAGCAATGACAAACACAGGAGGATAGGATTTAGATGAAACTAGAACATGGAGAAGCAGTACATTTGGACCTGATAACAGGAAAAATAAACTCTCGGGTGTCTTGTTATTTTTATTTTATTTATTTATTTATTTGTTTTAAAAAATTTTTTAAAGATTTTATTTATTTATTTGACAGAGATCACAAGCAGGCAGAGAGGCAGGCAGAGAGAGAGAGAGAGAGAGGGAAACAGGTTCCCTGCGGAGCAGAGAGCCAATGCGGAGCTCAATCCCAGGACCCTGAGATCATGATCTGAGCCGAAGGCAGAGGCTTTAACCCACCAAGCCATCCAGGTGCCCCTATTTTATTTATTTTTAAGTAATCTCTATGCCCAATGTGGGGCTCGATCTTACAACCCCAAGATTAAGGGTCACATGCTCTACCAACTGAGCCATCCGGGCGCCCCTAAATTCTAAGGTACCTTTAAATGATGAGAAACAGAATAAAAACTTAACCCAGGTGCACCTGGGTGGCTCAGTGGGTTAAAGCCTTGGCCTTTGGTTCAGGTTGTGATCCCAAGGTCCTGGGATGGAGCCCCACATCAGGCTCTCTGCTCGGCAGGGAGCCTGCTTCTACCTCTATCTCTTCCTACTTGTGATCTCTGTCAAATAAATAAATAAAATCTTTTAAAGAAAAAAAAAGATAGTGATATTAAAAAAAAAAGCCAAATTCTGATTTCTCAGTCCCAATGTATGCATAAAAATATATAAGAAAATATGTTTCTTACTAAATATGGAAAGGTAATGTCTTCCATGGAGTTTAACTTTTTATATCCTCTGCCTTATTTTTCAGGGAAAAGAAAACTGTTTTCACAGTTACTACAGACCAATGATGATCATTTACTCTGAGACAGAGAACAAGGTATCAATCAGCTTTCATTCCTGTCTCTCCTGCTGCTTCTCTGTGTGGTGCTCTAAAAGGACCTGAAACATTGGGAAAAATCTAATTTACCTTTTACAAAAAAATAAGACCAACACTCATAAGGCTTCAAACAAGACCAGATCACAGCTTCAGGTCTGTAGAAGAATTACAGGGCAGACACATAATCCTATTCATAAACAGCAACCAGTGTTAACAGTTGTCTCATTTTCTTCTTTTCTCTTCTCTCCAAGACTAATTAGCATTACACACAGTGTGTTCCTTGTTACAAATGCCTTCTTTCAGCATTAGAACTATAGTATCTTTTGATTACCCACAACTCTGATCTAGTTTTTCAGTTATGCAAAAACCAAACACTCTTTGTAACACTTCAGACTAGCTAAACTAAAAAAAAAAAGAAAAAAAAAGTGATTTTAATAAGATAGAAACAACTATCACAAGTGGATGTGACATGTATACTATCTTCACTTTGTGAATCATCATCACTTCAAAGATAAACTATAAAAGATAAACTATAAAAGAATACCTTAAAAAAAAAAGAATACCTTTTTATATACTTACTGCTGAAAGGCTGCCATTGTATTCTCCAAATTTTCTCCAGCACCTATGAAAACATTAAATTTAAATTTCATTTACTAGCTAATTTCAACTCAAATTTTTTTTTAATTTTTAAAAGATTTTATTAATTTATTTGAGAGAGCACACACATGCAAAGGAGTAGGAGGGAGAAGGGGAAGCCAGAGGGAGAGGGAGAAGCAGACTCCCCTCTGAGCAGGGCTCAAGGCCCAATCAATCCCAGGACCCTGGGACCATGATCTAAATGAAGGGCAGATGCTTAACTGACTGAGCCACCAAACTCCCCTAATTTGAACTTTTTAATTTTTCCAGAAATTAACTTTAATAAGCTACATCTAGTGAATCTCGATGTTTACATACTGTGTAGACATTACAAGTTTTTTAAAGAAAGTACTGGTATTTTGAATTCTTTTTGGCTGCACCAGGAAGAATCAAAGATTAAAACAAAGCCGCAGCAACAACAGAAAGGTTAGAACCTAAACATGTTTTTTAAGCTACAATATCTGCTCATCATAGGAAAGACAGAAGAGGACCTGGTATATATATACCTCCTCAGAAACAGTTAATCTATCTCCTCTGCATCCCCAAACTCTCTTATGCATCTCTCTAGTAAGAATTTATCACATTATAGCATAAATTATTAAACTGACTCCTCCTTTTTCTATGAATTACTGAAAATAAGTTCCTGTTTTAATAGCTTTGGCTGAAGACAAGGTAGTGCAGTAGTTAAGGTGGAGTTAGGATCTCTGCTCACAAATCTACTTGATATTTGCATGACCTTGGGAAAGTTACAAAACCTCCCTGAGGCTGAGCTTACTTATCTGTAAGAATGAGGGATGACTAGCTATCTTAGTGGAGTGTGAGATTCTTAATCTCAGGGTTGTGTGTTTGAGCCCCACATTGGGGGTAGAGATTACATTTTAAAAATTAGAATAAAAAACAATTTTTTTATTAAGTCTACCCCCAAAGTAGGGCTCAACCTCAGGACCCCAAGATTAAGAGTCACATGCTCTACTGACTGAGCCAGGAGCTTCCCCACAAAAATAAAATCTTAAAAAAGAAAAAAAAAAAGAATGAGGATAAAGGTGGCACCTATTTCATAGGATTGGTGTAGTTAAATGAATTCACATGATTTTGGTGTAGTTAAATGAATTCACGGGTCAGGTGTCCTATGTCATCAATTCGAAAAATGAGTTTTTCCCTTTTAACATCTCATAAATTAGGATGCATTTTACAACAGATGGTGTGTAATAGTTTTGTTTTTTTTTAAGACCTTAGAGAGGGTCTTTTTTTTTTTTTAGATTTTTATTTATTTATTTGACAGAGATAGACACAGTGAGAGAGAGAACACAAGTAGGGATATTAGGAGAGGGAGAAGCAGGCCTCCCACTGAGCAGGGACCCAGATGCGGGGCTCGATCCCAGGACCCTGGGATTATGACCTGAGCCAAAGGCAGAGGCTTAACCCACTCAGCCACCCAGGTGCCCCACTTTTTCTTAAAGATTTTCTTAACTTTATTTATTTACTTGAGAGAGAGAGAGCGAGAGAGAGAGAGAGAGAGAGAGAGTGCAAGCAGGGGAGGGGGCAACAGGCAGAAAGAGAGGGAGAAGCAGGCTCCCTGCAGAGTGGGGAGCCCAACTTGGGGATTCATCCCAGGACCCCGGGATCACAACCTGAGACGAATGTGACGTTTAACCAACTGAGCCACCTAAGTGTCCGGTTAAGTGACTTTTAAAAATCTAGTTGGTGTTGGGGTGCCTGGGTGACTCAGTTGGTTAAGCCTCTGACTCGATTTCAGCTCAGGTCATGATCTCAGGGAAGTGAGATCAAGCTCCATGTTGGGCTCTGCACTGGTGTGGAGTCTTCTTAGGATTCTCTCTCCCTCCCTCTGCCCCTCCTCTCTTTCTCTCTCTTAAAAAAAAAAATCTAGTTGGTATTTGTTTTAGTCAAAAACTATGGAAATATGTTATATTCAAATAATCAATATTCAAGAACAAAACACTCTATAATATGACCAAAAAAGACAAAGAGTGCTACTTTTTTTTAACATTTTATGAAAATTAACTATCTTCCATATTTAATGAATTATCTTACATTTTTGCAAATCTCTTTAATGCTTTGTAGAAGGCAGCTGCATTCTCATATCTGCTTCATTCATGTATACCAACCTTCACATAGATAGCCAGTTGGAAAAGACTCTTTTTTGATACCGCACCAGAATTTAACAAGTGGCAGTTTCTTTTTTTTTTTTTTTTTTTGAAGATTTTATTTATTTATTTGACAGGCAGAGATCATAAGTAGGCAAAGAGGCAGGCAAAGAGAGAGTGGGAAGAAGGCTGCCCCCACTGAGCAGAGAGCCCCATTTGGGGCTCGATCCCAGGACCCTGAGATCATGACCCTGGCAGAAGGCAGCGGCCTAACCCACTGAGCCACCCAAGCACCCAAAAGTGGTAGTTTCTCAAAAGTTACTTGCAATGTGAAATCTGAACTATATGATTGACTTTTTCATACTCTATTATATGAAAATCCACTGCTTCATTTTGAACTTTGTTTTTTTAAGTAGGCTCCAAGCCCAGAAGGGCTTAAACTCACAACCCTGAGATCAAAACCCGAGCTGAAATCAAGAATCGGCACCCGTAACTCCATCTTGAACTTTGAATAAATCTTTCACCCATGCATGGTTTTATATCATGCATTGGTCTTTGGAAAATACTAATTCACTGAATCATGCTGATTTTCTAAATATTGACACATTTCATTATACAATATTTTTTAAAGTCACATTTGTTAATTCCTCATCTCATCAGGAAAATCTGTAAGAAAGCTATCAAGCTCACAGTGGAGTATACAAGTTTTCCAAATTTCTAATTTTTGCTTGAAACCTCAAATGTAATCATTGGCACTGCCTTAAAATATAGCTTATTTCTCTTCTAATGACAGACTCATTTTATAATTTTCAAGACTACATCTGCTGAATACTCAAGTCTGAATAACTGGTTTCAGTTTTTTTAAGTAAAAATGGTGTTCTGTGGGAAGAAAATAAGGGCTAATTCAGCTCACAATTCAAATGATTGCTTAAGTGCTTTTCCTCAAAACAATCGCCATCATACTTTGATATGCAACAAAAGTGTTCTGTATGTACTTCCAATTTTGTCACACAAAATATGAGAAATTTTATGTGGGGTATCCAGTGGCTCAGTCAGTTAAGTGTCTGCCTTTGGCTCAGGTCATGATCCCGGAGTTCCGGGATCTAGCCCCAGGTCCATTCTCCACTCACTGGGGAATCTGCTTCTCTCTCTGCCCTCACCCAACTCGTACACATGTACTTGTGCATGGCTCTCTCACTCTCTCAAATAAATAAAATTAAAAAAAAAAAAGTTATGTGTACTCAGGGTGCCTGGTTGGTTCAGTTGGTAGAGTATGTGACTCTTGATCTCAGGGTTATGAGTTCAAGCCCCATGTTGGGTATAGAGCTTACTTAAAATTAAACTTAAAAAAAAAAAGACATTTATTTTTAAAAAGTTACGGGGGCGCCTGGGTGGCTCAGTCAGCTAAGTGTCTGCCTTTGTCTCAGGTCATGACCCCAGGTTCCTGGGATCGAGCCCCACATTGGGCTTCCTGCTCTGCAGGAAGCCTGCTTCTCCCTCTCCCACTCCACTTGCTTGTGTTCCCTTTCTCTCTGTATCTCTCTGTGTCAAATAAAATATTTTTTAAAAGTTACATATATATAGGGCTGAAAATTAATAAAATAATTTTTATTAATACATCAAATATATCCTTAAGTGAAACTGCCTTTTTAAATTTTTTTAAAAGATTTTATTATTTATTTGTCAGAGAGAGAGAGAGAGAGAGTACAAGCAGGGGAAGCAGCAGACAGAGGGAGAAGCAGGCTCCTTAATGAGCAAGGAGCCCAATGTGGGACTTGATCCCAGGACCCTGGGATCATGACCTCAGCCGAGGGCACACACTTAACAACTGAGCCACCCTGTCATCCTGAAACTGCCTTAAAAAAAAAAAAAAACTGTGAGTACATGATAGTAATTGTTTGTATCTGGGTGATAGGTTCATGGAGTCTTAATACTTTTGCATATATCTGAATTGAAATGATGTTTTGGTTTGGGGAAAACAAGTTAGAAAAAATAGGATAGAGATTCAGTACTCTGAAATAAATTTTCCCACAGGTAATATAATTTTTACTAATATTTACATTCAGGGTCTGCATGTTTGTCTTTTATGTCTGCTTTCCATATTAATTTTGTTATTCATTTAAATCTAATAGCTTAAGCATGAAAACATTAAGATCTTTGATTTTATAAGTTTATGAAATTAATACCCAGCATTAAATAAAACAATGAAAAGACAATCAAGATATTAATATTTAATAGAAGCTATACACTGTACTTAGCACCTTATATATTATTTCATTAAAACCCACACAACCAGAAAAAAGTTGGGTAGTCACATAGCCAATGAGGGGAACTACAATTCAAGCATAAACTATATACATTATTCATACTGGTCCTTATTCCCATATTCTACTTGTTTATAAAGCTTGGAGATAAATTCCACAATGATAACACCTACAAATTACCTGTTAGATTCATATGGTGAAAGCCTGATAAGAGTAACCAAGGGACTAATTAAAGAGTATGCCATTCCTCTCCAAGGAATTATTTGGTGGTAGCTCTTGTCTCATGAAATTATTTGAATTCCTTTTGTTACTAGTTATATCACTTATAGAAGCATGCTTGCCACTAATTTTCCCTTTCCTTCAATAATCAGTTTAAACAATGCCTGGCTTTGCAAATCACCATCTGACATATAAACAAATGTTTAATTTTTAATTAGTTATTAAATTATGAAATGGGAAAGAGAATGAGTATCACGGATTTTACATGCTGTCCTAATATGTTTATAATTCCTCTGCTTACATCATACTGCCTCCCTCTTCCAGTTCATTTTTCCCTTGAGAAAAATCTTCTCTGAAAAGTCCCATTTCTCTTTATTTACAGCTTCACTATATATTTCCCAAGTTTTCATTCTGTATTAACTTTTTCTCTTTTATATAGTGTTTCATAATTACTTTGTAATCAGTTTCTTTCTTTCTTTTTCTTTCTTTCTTTCAGAGAG
The DNA here is from genome assembly GCA_004024625.1 of Mellivora capensis. NCBI lineage: Eukaryota > Metazoa > Chordata > Mammalia > Carnivora > Mustelidae > Mellivora > Mellivora capensis. The sequence goes on along the minus strand of PISX010016858.1, from coordinate 30,518 downwards.
AGCAGGGGAGGGCCAGAGGGAGAGAGAGTTTCAAGCAGACTCTGTGCTGAGCGAAGAGCCTGAAAAGGGGCTCAGTCTCATGATCCTGAGATCACGACCTGACCCAAAACCAAGAGTCAGACACATAATCAACCTTGCCACCCATATGCTCTGTGATAAGTTAATTTCTGATAGGACAGGAAAAGTAAAGGAAACATTCTCTTTTGGATCTTAATTAGATTTAGGTGCTGTGAAGGAAAGAAATGTCTGTTTAGTTTTCTTTTTGTCTCCCAAATGCTTTATATACCAATAAACACTGTGGAGTTGTTTTTTGGATATGCTCTAACCACCATTATTAACATCTTTGTCTACATGGTCAATGTGTGTGTGATGTTTAAAAAACCAATGACAAATATGACCATGCATTAGCCACATGCACACAAAGAAACCTTCAAAATTAAGTATTTTCTGATATTGGATAAGAAAGCTTAGTGCAGGGGCACCTGGGTAGCTCAGTGGGTTAAAGCCTCTGCCTTTGGCTCAGGTCATGATCCCAGGGTCCTGGGATCGAGCCCTGCATCGGGCTCTTTGCTCAGCAGGGAGCCTGCTTCCTCCTCTCTCTCTCTGCCTGCCTCTCTGCCTACTTGTAATCTCTGCCTGTCAAATAAATAAGTAAAATATTAAAAAAAAAGAAAGCTTAGTGCAAATAAAACATATTCTAATGTTTGAGATATGATCTGATCTCAAAATGAAAATTTTCAGTAAATCAAGCAACAGAGTAAGTTCCTTCTTCATTTCTTTCATTTTTTTTCTTAAAGATTTTATTTACTTATTTGACAGAGAGAGAGATCACAACTAGGCAGAGAGGAAGGCAGAGACAGAGGGGCAAGCAGGCTCCCCGCTGAGCAGAGGGTCCGATGCAGGGCTCAATCCCAGAGCCTTGAGATCATGACCTAAGCCGAAGGCAGAGGCTTAATTAACCCACTGAGCCATCCAGGCGCCCCCCACACCTTTTTTTTTTTTTTTTTTTTTTTAAGAGAGAGAGAGCACACAAGCAGGGAGGAGGGCAACGGGAGAGGGAGAGAGAATCTGAAGCAGGCTCCAAGCCCAGCACAGAGCCTAACACGGGGGCTCAATCTCACAACCCTGAGACCATGACCTGAGCTGAAATCAAGAGTCAAGACCTTAACCAACCAGACGCCCTCTTCTTTATTTCTAAATTCACTTGTTCCTTCAACATTTACAGTGTGCCTTGGAAATAGTATATCTAATTTACATAAGTGCATAAAGAGCTTGTAAGGAGTAGAAATGGTGTATACTAAAAGCATTTCTCAATATGGGTTCCCTGGAACACTGCAGACTTGGTTTTGTACCTCAAGAGTAAAAAACTAGTGAAATCTGTATGTACAGGTATAAGAAAAAATTAAACACGTTAGTAGCACAGAAGGATATTCAAACTGTATATTGATACACAGGCAGCATTTACCAACTAACTACCACAGGTATGCTTTCTTCAATGGTAAGTGGTTTTTATTATGTATCTGTCATAATTTCAGTAATTTTTCTATATGATATTTTTATATTTAATTTTTCTAAACTTGTATACAATTTAAGACATATATATTTTTTAGCCATTGCTGAAAATAAGTACATTTTAGTTTGCTTTCTTAAGCAGAAAAGTAGTATGAAATAAATGATAAACAACTTCATTGCTAATAAGGTATCAGTAGGAATGAGTGAACCAGTTGAGGAAATGAATGAGGAAAAAGTTCTTGTTCAAAGGGCACCTGGCTAGCTCAGATGAAGAGCATGTGACTTTTTTTTTAAATAAATATTTTATTTATTTATTTATTTGACAGAGAGAGAGCACAAGCAGGGGGAGTGGCAGGCAGAGAAAGAGGGAGAAGCTGCTGAGCAGACAGCCTGACATGGGGCTCAATCCCAAGACCCCAGGATCATGACCTGAGCCAAAGGCAGATGCTTAACCATCTGAGCCACCCAGGTGCCCCGAGCATGTGACTCTTGATCTTGGGGTTGTGAATTTGAGCCCCATGTTGGACGCAGGGATTATGGAAGGAAGTAAGGGAGGGAGGGAGGGAGGGGAGGAGGTAGGAAGGGAGGAAGGAAAAGAGTCCTCATTGAAAAGTGAGGAAGAGTTCCCTAAATATAGGAATGAGGGAACAAGAAGAGAAATAATTGATACCCTGACATAGAATATGTTTAAGGATGCTACTATAGAGTGCCACTTCCAGTGACACTTTTAAGACTCAAATTGATGCTTTAATTTCGTCCTTGAATATCCAGTGTAAAGTTTAGGACCCAGAAGCGGCCAGCGTCCAACAGGAAATTTACTCTCAAATTTATTAGTTGCCAAATTATTCTCTGGCAGGTTACCCAGATTGTAACAATACTCTGTCTCAAGATTGAGGGTGAAAGATTAAAAGGGAAGGTAGGGATTTCATGGGTTGGCAATTCTTCTTATTCTTTGGCCACTGAATCCTAGTACATAGACTTTTTTTTTTTTAAGCCTGTTGCTTAATTAAATTGCTTCATGGAGATAGATTAAGGAGTATTAGAGTAACTTATTTCCATATATCCCTGTAGTTGTACCTCTAGCCAATTCAGTTGGCATCTGAAATAAATGTACATACACTGTGATTCCAGGAGGTGCCTGGATGCTTCAGTGGATTAAGCATCTGCCTCCAGCTTAGATCATTATCCCAGGGTCCTGGGATAGAGCCCCACATCAGGCTCTCTGCTCAGTTAGGAGCCTATTCTTGCTCAAGCTCTCTCTCTCTCTCTCTCTCTGTCTGTCTTAAATATATAAATAAATAAATAAAATATATACACTATGATTCCAAATATCAGAAAATAGGTATTTAAAGGATATACTTCAAAATTTTAACAGAGATTATATCCAGATAGTAAAGTTTTAGGAACTATTTTTTCTTTTTTCATTTCTATATTTTCCAAATTTCTACAATGAACATGAATTACTTATGCAATTGGAAAGAATATTAACAAAATTCATGCTTTCATAGAGAAATTACGAAAATGGACTTTGAGAGTATTGCTTGCTCTCCATTTGATCCAAAGGGTATATCTTTGATCTTATTGGTGTTTCATCAATACATTGTAGTTATAAAAGGTGTTCTTTTGGCCAAATAAATTAAGGAAATACATGGGAGGGACCTAGCATGCAGTAATTAGCAGACAATAATTTATTATTTTGATTATGTTAGGATCTGCGCTGAAGCTAGAGACAGAAACATTAATAAAATCTGAAATCTCCCCTTAATGAACTAAGGGAGGCAGATGTATTAACATATCCTATTATCATATAATGTAATACAGTGTATGCTCTAAAGAGACAAGAACAAAATAATCCCACAGCATTTAATTTTTAAAACATTAATTTCCTCTTTCAAAGACAACAAATCTTAGCAAAAGGCAATATGTTCATTAAAACTTTGAAAACATTAAGTAAAAGGTGATCTTATTCCTTCTCAATCACCTCAAAGTTCTACTACAAAACACGTATGTGGATCCGTGTATACATGCTTATATTTCTAAACAATTTTACAGTTTTCAAAGTGCATTTTATATACCTAATCCTCCTAACAACCCAAAGAGAAGCAAGGCAAACAGTCCTCATTTATAAAGAAGGAAACTAGGTCTTCTTCCCAAGACTAACTAGTGGTCTAGGATCTGACCCAGGTGATAATGCAGACATAATATAGTTATAGTAATCCTGTGTATATACTTTATAAGATATATTGATCAATGTTTCCGTCTTGGAATGGTCATACATCTGGCTTACATGAAATATCAGGTATTTGAGGTTAGGGCAACAGAGAATTAGCCCAAATGTTAGTAATATGCATGGAGAGACTAGTGACTGCTGTTGGCAATGTCCAAGACAAAAATAAAAAGTAAGTAAGGAGGTGACTCCTTCCTCCACTATTATTTTCCAAGAACTTAGTATCTTGATTTACAAAGTATTTTTTTAAAGATTTCATTTATTTATTTATTTGTCAGAGAGAGAGAGCGAGCGAGAGAGCGAGCACAGGCAGGCAGAGTGGCAGGCAGAGGCAGAGGGAGAAGCAGGCTCCCTGCCGAGCAAGGAGCCCGATGTGGGACTCGATCCCAGGACGCTGGCATCATGACCTGAGCTGAAGGCAGCCGCTTAACTGACTGAGCCACCCAGGCATCCCCCAAGTATTTTTTAATAAATATCTCTCTAGGGGCTCCTGAGTGGCTCAGTGGGTTAAAGCCTCTGCCTTCAGCTCAGGTCATGTGCATTAGGGCCATCATACAAGTAAATAGATTCAAGTCTATTGAAGATACTTAATGAGATTCTTATGACAGTTTCAGGTATATATCTTTGAATACACAAATACTGATCCCATGTTTACAAATAATGAATGGAAAATTTTATATAAGGGGTGAAACTGAAACAACTGAAAATGACTTTATATCTAGGGGAAAATATTTTTAAAGTATTTCTGACAGTAAGTGAGAATTGGAGATCCAGCTTATCCTGGTTTTGATACTAGCTCTGTTGATCTACCATACATTTTTTAACCTCAACAGAGTACTGTTTTTCTCACCTGCAGAGTGTCACAAAAATTCAAAAATTAACACTTATTTCTTCTAAAAATAAAATTTAGGTCACCCACAATGACAGTTTTGATAGCTTTCTGGAGGATCTTAGTTTTGGTTTGGGTTTTTAGTAAGTACATTTTTCTTTTTTTTTTTTTAATCCGTAAACAGAGGGCACCTAGCTGGCTCAGTCAGAAGAGTGTGCAACTCTTGATCTCAGGGTGATGAGTTCAGTCCCCATGTTGGGTGTAGAGATTACTTAAATAAGTAAATAAACTTTTAAAAAAGTAACTATATATTTAATTAAACCAAATAAGCATTTACATGGCATTTAGCTGGTGAGCCCTTAAATCCTTTGATGCTTTTCATAAGTAAGGAGACTAACACAACTATTGAAGTCACTCTTTAGAACTATGTTTAACATAGAACTGTACAAATTATACAGAAGAATACTAATGTATTTCTGTCATACTTAAAACTGTATTCCTGGCCAATTCTTTTTAGAAAAGGTGTTATGGTACTAAATCAAGTTTTAGACTGTAAACTCCTAGAATTTACCATTTCAAGTATTAGACTGTGAATTCCAAGCAGTTTTAACCCAGTTAAACATTCATCTGTAAAGAACAGTTAAAATTGATTGACTTCATCCAATTGCACAGCATTTTATACATAATGCTTGAAATGAAATAAAGACTCGTTATTCTGAGATAATGAAGAGGCAAAGATTTGGCCTGCTGTTTGGGAAATTACAGGGTGAACTATCTAGGCTCCTTTTAGCAAGATACTTTTCCAAGAAACAACTTCTTTGTTTTCGTTAAGCAATACAATCCTGTCATAAATTACATCGTCTTTTTGTCTTTAGAAAACCCAGGTGTTATTGCTGAGGTGCAGCGTAGGGCTTAAAAAAAGGGGGGGGCAGGTGAAAGGTTTGCTGCCTTGGGAACCAGGACTCCCCAATTTCTGTCCTAGTCCAGTCCAAGCTCTGTGACCTTGGGAAGTGTCCCCAGGTCAGTGACTAGGTTTCCCTCTCTTCTTAATGATCAGTATTCAGAGAGGGGGACGGGGAGGGGGGGGTGGGGTAGGAACCAGTCCCCAGGGACTGCAGACAACCAAGCTACAGCACCGTCCAGGTTCACGCAGTTCCTCAACCCTCGAAGCTCATCGCCCCGGATCTCCCTACAAGCTCAGCCACTGGCTCCGCTCAGAGCAGTCGGTTCCGGTTCCCCCGCCGGGTACCTGGGTTCTGCTCCGCGCTCCCCCCACCGTCTTCAGCCCCGCTGCTAGAAAGGGACCTTGCGAACATCCTTCCATCTGCCGAGAAACGCTCCATCCACCCTTAATTCTCACCCTCGTCCGTCCTCCTTCGGAGAACACCTGACACCGCTGCACTAGACAGAGCCCCACCATGGCTCTATCTCAAGATCCCTTATCTTCAGGAGAGCTCCCCTTTACATCGCCTTCACCTCCAGGGAGTTCTCTTTCGCACACCCATTCTTCCTCAAACTCTCACGCATTTCCACCCGCCAGCCTTTTGCAGAGCTCTGAAAGACCCTCAGCTCTAGTGGGGGGAAAAGCCTCCCCCACCTCCGCCATCGATCTGGGGACCCCCTCTCACCTCCGCGGTGAGAGATGTGTTTACTGAGGAATCGCTGCTTCTTTCTCGGGTGCAGCAAGGTCGGGTATTTGAGCAACAAGAATGAGGTCACCAAGTACCCTCCCAGGGTGGAGAGAAGGTAAAAAGCCGCGGTGGACGACATCTCAGCCTCCTTGTGGGAAGTCTCCCACCCCCGGGCCCTCTGAACTCCGCTGCGGCGGTCGCAACGGCTGCGGCGGCGGAGGCAGCTGCTCGAGGTCTGCTCGCCCCCAGCCGGTGCCCGCGGTGCAGCGCACTTGTCGGCGCCAGCAGTCCACGCAGGCGCAGCCAGACCCCAAGCGTCTGAGCAACAAAGGGGCTGCGGTACGCAGGCGCGCTCTGGCTGCTGGGTAGGAGCCTGCAAAGGTCCGGTAGTGAGCATTTGTCACCCAGCTCCGTGGTAGAACCCGCAGCGCTTTAGAAAAGCTCCAAAGGAGGCGAAAGCTTGGAATCCTGCCAGTGCCTTCGCCATCCCTCAGGCAGAAAAGGCTTTTCAAAGATAGTCTGAATTCAGGAAGGCCTGACATAATTAGAAAATCCGCATCAAAAAAAGAGATTCCAGGGCACATCTTAACCCCTACTCTAGGAAGTGCAAAGAACTGTGACCAATGGAGGAGTTAAGGCTTGCTAAAACAAATAAGGAACCCATCCGTTTGTCTAGCTAAGATAGAGTTTTCCCTATTATACATAGCATAAGACGTACTAGTTTGCTTATCAACCAAATATTCGAGGAACAGACTCTTCCCTCGTTTCACTGTGAAAATGTAACCCACCTCCCCACCCCCGCCTTGGATAGGAAGTCAAGAAATATTTGTTGACTTGCAAGTCTACTTACATTAAGAAAACGTTGACAAGGTTATAGATTATTATTTAAAAGTCTTAGATGGGAAACTCAATCCCAGAAGGGCCAACTCGTTTTCCTTTTATCCATACGTCCAGGTTGACATAAGGAAAATGTGGGGGAAAGGTAGGTGGCTACATATCCGAGGAGCGCCCGGAAGGTCAAGTTGATAACTGTCTTAAAAGTCAGTCACGGGTGGGGGTCTTGCTGTTCAGGGGCTAGTTAAGGGGTTAGTTTCAGTTCCCATCAGCTTATGTGTTTTTGTTTTTTTGTTTTTGTTTTTGTTTTTTTAAGATTTTGTTTATTTATTTGACAGATCACAATTAGACGGAGAGGCAGGCAGAGAGGCAGGCAGAGAGAGAGGAAGGGAAGCAGGCTCCCTGCTGAGCAGAGAGCCCTATGCAGGGCTCTATCCCAGGACCCTGGGATGATGACCTGAGCCAAAGGCAGAGGCTTTAACCCACTGAGCCACTCAGGCGCCCCCATCGGGTTATGTTTTGCCTGCAGGATCTTTTGCCTGAGTTAAGAGATAAGATAGAAAGAAGAACTTAATCAATTACAAAGTTTGAGGTTAAAATAGAGATAGTTGAAGTCCTCATTCCATGAAGATTCTAGGAAACGGTGGCCTACACTAAATTTTTAAAAGTAGCTGAAAATGGGGCGTCTGCGTAACATTCAGTGGGCTGAGTCTTTGACTCTTGGTTTCAGCTCAGGTGATCTCAGGGTTCTGGGATAGAGCCCTACAGTGGGCTCAGAGCTCAGCACAAATTGGCTTGGTGTTCTTTCCCCCTCCTCTTCCCCTCTGCTCTCTCCCCTGCTTGTGTGTGTTCTCTCTCTCTAAAATAAAAATAAATAAATAAATAAAATAAAATCTTTTATTTTCAAAGATTTTTCTTTATTTATTCGACAGCCAGAGATCACAAGTAGGCAGAGAGGCAGGCAGAGGGAGAGGGGGAAGCAAGCTCCCCGCCGTGCAGAGAGCCCCATGCAGGGCTGGATCCCAGGACCATGACCCGAGCCGAAGGCAGAGGCTTAACCCACTGAGACACCCAGGCACCCCTAAAATCTTTTCTTTAAAAAAAAAGTAGCTGAGGGGCGCCAGGGTGGCTCAGTCTTTAAGTATCTGCCTTCAGCTTTGGTCGTGATCCCAGGGTCCTGGGATTGAGCCCCACATCTCCCTGCTCAGTGGGAAGCCTGCTGCTTCTCCCCCTCCCCCCGCTTGTGTTCTCTCTCTCGCTGTCTCTGTCTCTGTCAAATAAATAAATAAAACCTTAAAAAATAAAATAAAAAATAAAGAAGTAGCTGAAAAAGACTTCTGCATCAGTTTGCCACCATAGGAAGTCTATTTCTTGATCTAATATCAAAATATCAAGAGAAATGGTAAAGCCTTTATAGAAGAAAAAGAACTAAGTATGAAAATTCTCAAATATAACCACATTTTTTAAACTAAAACATTTTAAGGAAACTAATGAGTTGAAAAATATTGCCATATTAGGAATAATCTGTTTAGGGCTGACGAATTATATCCTATAGATCAGCTTGATGGGCATGGTTCTGCTTCCCTTTACCAAAATCTCGCCTGATAGCAACTTTTCTTTTAACTTTTGTTAAACTTTTGTTTAACCCAAGGAGAGAGAGAGAGAGAGAAAGAGAGAAAGAGAGAGAGAGCACAGCAGGAGGAGCAGCAGAGGGAGAAACAGCCTCCCTGCTGAGCAGGGATCCCAGAGTGGGTCTCTATCCCAAGACCCCGGGATCATGACCTGAGCTGAAGGTGGACGCTTAACCAACTGAGCCACCCAGGTGCCTGGCCTGTTTCACTGTTCTCTGCAGAAGTTAAGCACTTTGCCCAAGATTACATAGCTAGTAGCTAATATTATAACAAAGGTCACCAATCTTAATTCAGTTCAAGGGGTTGGTTGGAAAAGATAGTATTGAGCTTCTGAAAAATAAAAGATTAATGAGTGATTCCTTAGGTTGTCATTTAAATCCCATTTACAATTGCATTGCCCAAATCATTAGGTAGCAGATGTAATGGCCTAGGATCAGAGATATTTACCCAAGAGTTCTGAAGGAATTCATAAATTAAATTGAGATCTTATTCAAAATAAGAAAACTGGTGCTGATTGGATTGATGGCCTGCCATCAGGATTCCTAACTATGACAATGGGACTCTGATACTAGGCTAGAGCATGGTTTAACTTTTTGTAGGGCAATTTAGCAGTATGTGTCAAAATGCAAAATGTATATATCCCTTGCCCCATCAATCCAAAGTCTAACAGTTTATTCTGCAAAGAAAAGTTCACAAGTATTAATAAAAGACATAATGCATGTGGGATGCCTTGGTGACTCAATTGGTCAAGCATCTGACTTTGGCTCGGGTCAGGATCTCAGGGTCCCGGGATGGAGCCCCACGTCAGGCTCCCTGGCTCAAAGGGGAATCTGCCTCTCCCTCTCTCTCTGCCTCTCCCTGCTGCTTGTGCTCTCTCTCTAATAAATAAAATCTTTAAAAAAAAAAGAAAATGATTTTTATTGCTATATTTTTGGGCAGGATTATTTTTAGCGTAGAAAGATTTGGGAACAATACATTGTGTTTACAATATGATAGGATCTGAGCTCAGTTACAAATAACAATAACTATCCTTTCTATTTGTAAGAGTTTATAAAGGAATTCAATTAATACAACTTTAAGAGTTTGAACCAAGGTTATCTTTTGAGGTAGGTAAAGGAGTTATTATCCTCATTTTACAAGATCAACAAACTAAAGCTTTAGATGGTATCCAATGTTTGAAGATGCAGTAAACTACTTCCTTAAAACATCAACCCAGTGAGTTGCTGTGCCGACCTAGGCGAATAAACATAATTCAGAATACTGAAAATTAAACATAAACTGCTAGCTGTCCTTTGTTCACAGTTGTGCAGCATTCCAAAAACTGAGTGTAGTTCTATTTGCCACATCTTAGGATAGGCACAAAGTTGTCCAAAAGATTTCAGAGGGTGTCATATTTGAAGTATAAATAAACAAACAAAAATTAAATCAAGTTTAAAAGACCACAGAAAGGTACAAGAGGAAAGGTACAAATCAAGTCTACAAAACTGCTACCTGTCATGGTGCTTACCATACGTTTTACATATACTAGGCACTTTTAACTGATAATAAAATGTAGGACTAAAACTAACCAAAATGTATTCACCATCTCCAAAACTATTAGAATTATGGGATACCTTTAAAAAGTAAATTCAAGGGGCGCCTGGGTGGCTCAGTGGGTTAAAGCCTCTGCCTTCGGCTCTGGTCATGATCCCAGGGTCTTGGGATCGAGCCCTGCATCAGGCTCTCCTCAGTGGGGAGCCTGCTTCCCCCTCTCTCTCTCTGCCTGCCTCTCTACCTGTGATTTCTGTCTGCCAAATAAATAAACAAAATCTTAAAAAAAAAAGAATTTATTTATGTGCCCCTCTGTTAGGAGCTTTATATATACTCCTTTACTCCTCACAAACACCCTTTGTGAGAAATAATAATTATCATTATCATTTTATTATTTATTTAGCCATTACCATTTTAGAGAAAATAATGCTCAAGAATTAAGTAAATTGTCTAAATTTCTTTTTCTAAAGATTTATTTATTTGAGAGAGTGGAGACAGGTGTGGGCAGTGGGAGAGAATCCTTAAGCAGGCTCCCTGATGAGTGCAGAGCCCAACATGGGGCTCACCCATCTGACCCATGAGATCATGAGCTGGATTGAAACCAAGAGTCCGATGCTCAACAGACTGAGCCACTCGGGTGCCATTGTCCAGGTTTCCTAAGCAGTAGAATCTTTTTTTTTTTTTCTCCAATCTACTATAGTACTATTTTATACAGGAGAAAATCTACTTCTGCGGGAAGAATAACAGTTCCACGGTTAAGTGTTGGTTCAGTTACTAGCAGACCAAGTACTCCCACTCTTGGCACGCCAACCCCACAGACCATGTCTGTGTCAACTAAAGTAGGGACTCCAATGTCCCTCACAGGGCAAAGGTTTACAGTACAGATGCCCACTTCACAGTCCCCAACTATAAAAGCATCAATTCCTGCAACATCCGCAGTTCAGAATGTTCTGATTAATCCATCATTAATTGGGTCCAAAAACATTATTACCACTAACATGGTGTCATCACAAAATACTGCCAATGAATCATCAAATGCAATGAAAAGAAAACGAGAAGATGATGATGATGACGATGATGATATATGATATATACCATGAGATGGTATAATATAAAGATTCAATAGAGTTTAGAAAGAATCAAGATTCATGGTCTTAAAAGAAACAAGATATTTTAGGGGTATCATGCCCAATTTTTCTGACATTAAAAACTCAACCATTCACATGTCTTTTTTTTTTTAAGATTTTATTTATTTATTTGACACAGAGAGAGAGATCACAAGTAGGCAGAGAGGCAGGCAGAGAGGGAGAAGCAGGCTCCCCGCTGAGCGGAGCCCAATACAGGGCTTGATTCCAGGACCCTGAGATCATGACCCAAGCTGAGGGCAGAGGCTTAACCCATTGAGCCACCGAGGCGCCCCACACATGTCTTTTTTTAAAGATTTTATTTATTTATTTGACACAGAGAGAGAAAATGAGATAGAGAGCATGAGAAGGGGGAGGGTCAGAGGGAGAAGCAGACTCCCTGCCGAGCAGAGAGCCCAAAGCGGGACTTGATCCCAGGACACCAGGGTCATGACCTTAGCCAAAGGCAGTTGCTTAATCAACTGAGACAACCAGGCACCCCTAAGATTTTATTTATTCATTAGAGACCAAGAAAGCAAGCATGAGCAAGCATAAGGGGTGGGGGTGGGGCAGAGGGAGCCACACAAGCAGTCTTCCCACTGAGCAGGGAGACCATTGCAGTGCTAGATCCCAGTACCCCAAGACCATGACCAGAACTGAAGGCAGACGCTTAACTGAGCCACCCAGGCACCCCAAAAACTCACCCTTTCACCAAGTCTTAAGACCAGAGTCAAATATTCAGTTGGAGGAACTGACATGCAGTTTTCAATCTTATATTTTTTCAGAAGACAGGACACCGGAAGAGTACAGCTTTGAAATCAGAGTCCTTGATTTAAATTCTGACTTTGCTACTCCCTACTATGTGACCCTGGACAAATTATTCAGCCACTTCTAACTTTAATTTCTTGATCTGTAAAGACAGACTTACCTTGCAACGTTTTGAGGATTGGAGACAATGTATGCAAAATGCTTAGTAAAGTACCTAAGAAGTGGACATTCATGAAATAGCTGTTAATCATTCTGTGGCATTCAGTAAAGAGTAGCTATTGTTATTTTTGTGAATCAGACTTTCCTAGTCCCATTTTTCTAATTTTCTTTGTTTTACTCTTTCTTGGAAGTTTTTTGTTTGGTTTTCAACTAAAATACAAATTCCCCTGTTTAAGTAGTACAGGGAACTTAACTTTAAACCAACATGTGAGGCCATTCAAAAAAATCAGAGTAACATAGTTTAACATAAAAAAGAGCTATCACATTTGTCCTTTAAATAATAAGCACTCCTTGAATAAGATATAATTTACTTCCTAAAATTCTATACAACTTTTCGGAGACACAACAATTTCCAGAGTTGGAGGCCCATGTTGGGTGTAGAGATTACTTAAAAAAACAAAGTCAGTCTTAGAAAAAAAGTTAAAAAATAAGTTTTAGTTCAGATAGCATTCACTTAAAATATATCTCTCAAATAAAAAAATGAAATAAAAATAAAAAAGTTTAAAAAAAATGACATCTCATCAGTCCAGGAATAAAATAGTCAAGACAAAACAGTCTAGTTTAGGTACCAGATGTGGGCCAAACAATACGGCTTTTTTTTGCAAGTAAGTCGTCCATACCATTACCAGATAACCTACTGGGTCATCTTATTTTTGAAGGTAATTTCAGAAGTGGCATCTTAAGGAAAATCCCAGCTTAAACATCGTTTTAACCAAAGCAAAGTTTTGGATCAACATGATTATGTAACATTGTTATGATAGAAACATGTTTTATTATGGACAGTGAAACAGAAACAAAAGAAAATAGAGATACCAACCAGGTATTTTATGTCCTTTTCTAGAAGAACCAATGTTTATTAGCAAGCTGTAGGTCCACTTACAATAAATATCAGTTTATGAAATAGTGGAACAACTACTGTCCCAATACTGAACACCTGTAACCAAAGCACATTTTAGATTCAAGGAAATACAGCATACATGTACCAAAAATACCCCCCCCCCACATACCAAAACCAAACACCAGCTTTAAGATTGAACTGGCTGTAAAACGCTTATTGTGTTATTGCTTTAAGAACTCCACGGAGCACCTTGTAACTCATTAATTGCACGTTTTCCTTAGGAGGGAAACAAGGTCCTCTCTCAGTCACATATGCATAAGGAAATCTCAAAACCCAGAGGCCATCTGGTGGGAGAGTGATTTCTTGTTTCTCTGGGTAGAATACTGGACACGGTGGTGGGCCTGGCTGAACCTGAAAAATAAAGGTAATGCACTTATATTTACATTTTTCAGTAAGAAACACTTGAAAGGTAAATGCCTAAACAAACAACAGGTTCAAAGACCATATAAGATTAAGGAGATAATGGGTATGCTCCTAACTCTAATCATATTCAATATTACATTACTGGTCTCAAGTATTATCCTACTTTTCTACAGATTTTTAACTTCAAGTTCTGCCTTTGAACTATACAATGTGAGTCAATAGTGTGAACTGATTAACACATGATTTTTTTTCAAGAACTAGAATATTAGGTCAAAAGGTATTTAAAATTTAAAACTGTTTAGTGAAATAATTACTTTGATACTATCCTGCACTTTCAAAAGGCAAAACAAGCATCAGCATTTTTTATTTGAGGATGGAAAAGGTCGTATTTCTTACCTGGGGCATTAGTATTATCTGCAAAGGCGCATCGGGAACTACAACAAAAAGCCTCATAAGTTGAGCATAATGTGGTTTTAGCCCTCTACCCTGAGATGATGACAGAATATATAAGGGCATATCACTATTCAAGGCTTTTAAAGCGGACTCCTTTGGCCCACTTCCCATTACTTTCATTACTTTGTCAGGTCCTGAGCACATAAACCTCCGACCTCTAGAGTCTTCATACTCAAAGCCCACAAATGCTCGAGCTATATCATCTCTCCGTCTTCCTCTTCCCATTACAACTGCACTTCTCTTTCCAGGAATAGCTTTATTTGGAGCAGGCCAAGAATTTGTGTCTAAGTCTCCTTCATCCTCGGCTCTAGTCCTGATGACAATGTCCCAAGGCATAAGATAGTTTGTTCCTGGAATAAAGCCCTGTTGGTCTAAACCTGTATGAAAGTTATAAGACTTAGCAGGGCCTAGTTTAACCAATGACCAACTGGAGAATTTGGGTAGGAGACCTTTAGGACAATTTGAATGTAGCATGCCTGGGAGATACTCAACTGTGGATGCCTGTCTATCAACTAAATTTGGTCTCTTCTCAGTTTTTACTTCTCCTTGACCATGAACTTCTGGATTATCTCCTCCTGCTTGTGGATCAGCTGGATAGGTACCTAAACTATCTGTGGACTGGCCTAAACTCAAGGCTAAACTCAGGCTTGTGCTCTCTCCTTGGGTTTGAGGTTCTTTTTCTTTAAGTTTATCAGCATCTGCATCTGGAGGGGCAGGAGAAGATTCATTTTTGGCAGGAGCAGGATCTGGTGTACTTGGTTCAAATACTGGGAAATTGATATGATCCAATTTTCCACAACATTTTTCTTCCAGAAGCTATAGAGGAAGAAACAAAATAAAATAAACAACCTTGTGAACTCTTCGTTTAAAATAACACACTCTGGGCACCTGGGTGGCTCAGTGGGTTAAGCGGTTGCCTTTAGCTCAGATCAGGATCCGGGGGTCCTGGGATCGAGCCCCACTTCAGGCTCCCTGCTCAGTGGGGGGCTTGCTTCTCCCTCTTCTCACCCCTCGCTCGTGCTCTCTCACTATCTCTCTCTCAAACAAATAAATAAATAAAATCTCCTAAAAAATAAATAACACATTCTTCACTCTAAAAAACAAGATTAGCAATTTATGGGTAAGCAAGTAAGTAATAAAAAGAACTTTTCCTTGTCTATAGAGCATATTCCAGTCACATTTACTTTTCTACATACTTTGCTTCTGAAAATATGTACTTCTACTTAAATGTTAGTTAACATACACACCAAAGGGAGGAAAAAGAGGAAGAAAAAATTTAGAGTCTACCTGATAAAAGTCATAGTTAGCTGCCTTGATATCAAAGGGATCATCTCGAGGTGCCTGTTTCCTTCCACAGTTACAGGCACCAGTAGATCGAGCTCGGCTATTGTGATACAGCACGGGAGGATTCCTATCGGCTTCTGGTTTTTCTCCTGGAAAATACAACACTCACTATTAACTTCACACACACAATGCAGAGTCAAATTTATTTTATATTCTATAGCATTTAACTTCAAAATTTCTCCAAACAGTACTTTGGAAATGAGAAGGAAAAATAAAAAACACCCAGTAAAAACACAAAATCTTGACTAAATATACCCAGCAGAAAAAGCAAATGAAGATACAAAAAAGGATATATATTTTCACTCTGAAGTCTTAGGTTTTCTAAGACAATTTCATCATCATCATGGTGAGAATACATTTCATTGTATTCCTTTTAGTTCAACAAAAACTCCAAGATAAAAATGTTAATACGAAATTTTTGAAAATTTGTATTAACAGTTCTCATTTACTAATTCCCTACGGTTCATCCTTTATTTATTTTTTTAAATTTTTTTAAAAATTTATTTATTTGTCAGAGAGAGAGGGAGAGAGAGAGAGAGCGAGCACAGGCAGACAGAGTGGCAGGCAGAGGCAGAGGGAGAAGCAGGCTCCCTGCTGAGCAAGGAGCCCGACATGGGACTCGATCCCAGGACACTGGGATCATGACCTGAGCCGAAGGCAGCTGCTTAACCAACTGAGCCACCCAGGCGTTCCTGGTTCATCCTTTAAATACAAGAAAATAATTAGTAGCCATAGATGTTATTTTCTTTTTACAGCAGGAGAGAAAACTTAAATTTGATGCAACTGAATTTCTATAGGGCCTTTTTAAAAAATATCAATACCTAGTGAATAGCCTCTCTTAAAACGCAAATATAGGGGTGACTGGCTGGCTCAGCCAATAAAGTATGCAACCTCTCTTGATTTCAGGATCATGAGTTTGAGCCCCACAATGGGCAAAGAGATTACTTAAAAATAATAATTTTAAAAAACCCCAAGAATTAAAAACACAGCTCAGTTCTGACTTCAAAATGCTGAGAGAATTTTAGCTACCTGATTTAGGTAATGAGTGAAATTTGTGTACACAGTGTTGATCAGTTAAACTCCTCTCCTCACAGAGCTGATGGCCATTGCTCCAAAACTTGTAGCAGTCTTCGTGTAACTGCATGGCATATTTGTGAAAGGCAGGACCCCTAGCATGTTGACTATACACTCGAAGAGCCTGAGCAAGCTGATTTTTATGGACAGTCATTGTGTAATTATGAGGCAAATTTGACTGATAAGCACTATGGGCCATGGGTAAAGCTTTTTGGCACCGGTTTTCTGAGAATTTGGTGTCAATATCCAAAAACCCTTCCAAGACTTTAATACTGCTTAAAATCTTAGATGTTAGCTCCCCAGTTGGAGACCCCAAGTCCTCCTCTTTCCCATCAATAGCTACTTCATACAATTTTGAAGCTGCTGAGATCCACTTCTGGTAAGTGGGAAGTTCAAAATGGGAAGGCTGTGGGTTCCTGCCCACACTGTCATCAAAACCTTTCTTGCTTAGGACTAGCTCCACATGCTGCCATAGAAATTCCCGAAGGGTAAAATCCACTAACTGCCCGGAAGAACTGGAACTGCTGCTGTCAATGTGGAAAGACAGCTGCTGTCGGCTATGCTGCCTCATCACCTGGTATCGCCTGGGCCCAGAAAGGGGTGCAGGCACCAGCAACGATTCTGGGTCCTTCACAGTACAATGACTCCTGAGTTGGTCCAGCAACATGCCTACTGGGTCCTCATCTTGGCTACCCGGAACTATGTACACAAAAGCTTGGTTGGCAGGCACAGTAAATAGGCAATTGATACTCTGATTAGTCAACACACGACTCTTCCTAAAGATTCTATAGATCTGGTCCTCCAGGGCATGTTGCAGTCTCCTTTTGGGAGAATGCTTCTTGGGCTTGTCTGGATGAGCTGGGTCTTGGCTCCGAGGGGGTTCCACCTTGAGGGCTCCATTGAGTTGAAAGAGGAAAAGGAGTCTAGGTGGGCAAGGTCGGCAGTTTAGCTTCCAGTCTTTGCCAACTGGACAATCCTTAATGGCTGTTTTGAGAAGGGGCAGTACTTTCTGTCTCAGTCCATCCAGGGCTCTGAATACTCGATCGTAAGTGATGTCAAAGGAACAAGTAGGATGGACCAGAAGCAGAATGTGACAGACGGAGAAAAGGTAAAGGAGACTGAGACACTGCAGCTTTTCTTGATGCTTCCAGAACTCGTGCGCTTCTGCATGAGGTAAAGAGAGGCCACCTCCAGCTTCCCCGCTCTGAAGGGCACGACAAGCCCGCAGAAGCTGCGAATTGTCACAGATGGAAGTGAGAAGAAGATAAAGAACTTTGCTTTCCTGATTGTAATAGGCCTGCAGAAGGCTGTAGTCCTGGGAGCCTGGCTCAGTTCGGTTGCCTTCAGCGGCAGCTACACCTCCCCGAACCGAATCTCCCGTCCCAGCCCCAGCGTCTCCAGCTCCACCAGCCTCCCCGACGGCTCCAGCCTCGGTCCTGATTCCAGGCCCCGTGTCCCCAGGATCTTGGTGGCGAAAGAGGGGAAAGACCTGTCGGTCGCAAACCGTATTCACAAGTGAGAACTTCTCGGAATTCAGTCGCAGAGCCGTCTTGCCGAAGATTCCCACCACGCAGATCTCATCCTCTCGCCAAGGAGGCTCCGGTCCACCAGCCACGCTTCCTCCTCCCTCTGTAGGGGATCCCTCCGGACTTTCAGAGCCGGTCCAGGATGAAGCGCCCATTAGAAGCTCCCGTAAGCTGACAGGACCCGCCATGGTGCTGAGACTTCTCTAGACTCTTTCCGGTCCGCCCTGAAAACCCAACCGGCTGACGTTCACTTTCGAAATCCCTCCTCCGCTTCTTCACTTCCTGCTTTCCTCTCACCCTAGGTTCCGCCTCCCGCTCCTCCTAGTTCTTTGGGGTTTCCCCACTGCTATACCACAGCTTGTTTAAGGTTTGCCTTAACACGAGGCTGTAGGAATTGAGAGATCAAAAAGACGATTGGAAACAGAGAGTTTTGCAGTTCAAGGAATACAAAAACACTGCAAAAGAAGCTGGTCAAGTGACTCTTGCAAAATTAGAAAAGTGGTTCGGTTTAAACTCTAGAACCTTGCTACAGAAGGTGTAGCCTGCAGCTCCAAGTGGGAGCTGGTTAAAAATGTAGATAGACTTTCAGGTCCTAACCCAGACCTACTGAATCAGTACATGCATTTCAACTAAATCCTAATGATTTGTACATAGGTTACAGTTTGAGAAACACAGCTCTGGAGATACCTGGCAAAGAAGGTAGGTGAACACATTTCCTTTCTTCTGTCCTATTTCCTTTTTTTTTTTTTTTAGATTTTATTTATTTATTTGGCAGAGATCACAAGTAGGCAGAGAGGCAGGCAGAGAGAGAGGAGGAAGCAGGCTCCCTGCCGAGCAGAGAGCCTGACGTGGGGCTCCATCCCAGGACCCCGGGATCGTGACCTGAGCCGAAGGCAGAGGCTTAACCCACTGAGCCACCCAGGCGCCCCCTCTGTCCTATTTCTAAAGAAATGTGATTCACTCACATCAGTGGAAAAGAAATCCAGTGATTTTGAAGGGTTTATGGAGTACAAGCTTTTTTTTTTTTTTTTTTAAAGATTTTATTTATTTATTTGACAGAGAGAGATCACAAGTAGACAGAGAGGTAGGCAGAGAGAGAGAGGAGGAAGCAGGCTCCCTGATGAGCAGAGAGCCCGATGCGGGACTCGATCCCAGGACCCTGAGATCATGACCTGAGCCAAAGGCAGCGGCTCAACCCATTGAGCCACCCAGGCGCCCTATGGAGTACAAGCTTTAAAAAAATAATTTCTCCTTCTTGGAAGAATATATATCAAAATGTTAAAATGTATAGTAAAATGTTTAAAACGTATTAGAATTTGTTCACTTTTATTTCTTTACTCCCTGTTTTCCTTTTTCTTTTTAAATAGACTTCTATTTTAAAAGAGTTTTAGGGGGGCGCCTGGGTGGCTCAGTGGGTTAAAGCCTCTGCTTTCGGCTCAGGTCATGATCCCAGGATCCTGGTATCAAGCCCCGCATCGGGCTTTCTGCTCCGCGGAGAGCCTGTTTCTTCCTCTCTCTCCCTGCCTGCCTCTCTTGCCTAATTGTAATCTCTGTCTGTCAAATAAGTAAATAAAATCTTTAAAAAAAAAATAAAAGAGTTTTAGGTTCATAGCAAAACAGAGCAGAAAGTTCCACTGTAACCTCTCTCCAACACAAACACATTCCCCGCCCCCCCCCCCATCAACATCTGGCTCCAAAACAGTACCTATATTACAATCTATGAACCTACATTGGTTGACACATCATTATTATCCCCAAATTGATAGCTAACATTAGGGTTTATTCTTGGTGTTGTACATTCTATGGGCTTGGACAAATGTATAAAGACATGTATTCACCATTACAGTGTCCTATATAACAGTTTCACTGCCCCCCAAATCCTCTATGTGTCTGGTATTCATTCTTCCTTTCTCCAATCCCTAGCAACCACTGATCTTTTTATTGTCTCCATAAGTTTTGCCTTTTCCACAGTGTCCTGTAGTTGTACTCATGCAATACATAGCTTTTTAGATCGGCTTCTTCACTTAGTAATACGCATTTAAGTTTCCTCTATGTCTTTTCATGCTTTGATAGCTCATTTCTTTTTAATGTTGAATAATATTCTGTTCTCTAGATGTACCACCATTTATTTATCCTTTTGCTTACTAGAATATATCTTAGTTAGTTCCAAGTTTTGTAAATTGTTAGTAAAGCTGCAATGAACTTCTGTGTGCAGGTTTTTGGGTAGACAACCTCTTTATTGTTTTTATTTACTTTTATTGAAGTAGAGTTGACATACAATATTACATTAGTTTCAGGTGTATACCATAGTGATTAAAAAATTATGTATTATGAAATGGTCACCATGATAACTGTAGTTACCATCTGTCACCATAGTTATTATAACATTATTGACTATATTTCCTGTGCTGTACTTTTCATCTTCTTTTATCTTTATCTATTTATTGTGGAAATAATTTTGCAGTATATACATATATCAAATCATTATGTTGTATGCCTTAAACTAATACAATGTTATATGTGAGTTATATCTAAATAAAACTGTGGTGGGTGGAGGAAAGAATTATTTCATTTAATTTTCAAAGGAAGGATAGAACCCTAAGTCCATGGTGGTGGTGTTTTTAATAATTAAATTAAGCTATACTTGGCTTCTCAACCAATCCTTATTTACTAAAAAGAATTCAAATAGGAGTGGGAGTGGGATTTTTTGTTGTTGTTGTTGAGATTTTATTTGACAGAGAGAGACATAGCAAGAGAGGGAAAACAAGTAGAGAGTGGGAGAGGGAGAAGCAGGCTTCCTGCCAAGCAGGGAGCCGGATACAAGGCTCAACCCCAGGAACCCTGGGATCATGACCTGAGCCAAAGACAGACGCCCAATGACTGAGCCACCCAGGCGCCCCAGGAGTGGGTTTTTAAAAAAACGTATTTCTAAAAAATTTGCCGGGACACCTGGGTGGCTCAGTCAGTTAAGCATATGCCTTCAGCTCAGGTCATGATCCTGGGGTCTTGGGATTGAGCCCCATATCAGGCTCCCTGCTCCGGAGGAAGCCTGCTTCTCCCTCTCCCTCTGCCTGCTGCTCCCCCTGCTTATGCTCTCTCTCTGTCCAATAAATAAATAAAATAAAAAAGAATTGCTTTCATATATATATTAAAAGATTTGCCTACTTACCATTTACTTGTTCCCTTCTCTACATGTTCAGATCCTATCTCTTTTTAAATTTTTTTTCTATCTTTTTAAAATAAAATTTTATTGACTTATTTGAGAGAGAGAGAAAGAGAGCATGGGGGAAGGGGTAGAGCGAGAGGGAGAAGCAGGTTCCCAGCTGAGCAGGAAGCCAGAGGAAGGCCTCAATCCCAGGACCCTCAGATCATGACCTGAGTGAAACACGATGTTTAACCAATTGATCCCCCAGATCCTATCTCTTTTTGAAAATCCAACTAAAATGAGAAATTCTACTTTTATCAATATAAATCATATTGTGATCCTCACCATGTGTATTATTTGCTGTTTAGTATGTGACTTTGCTGATATAAAATCATCTTAACAATTTTTGGACTTATAAATCCAGGCAAAATAAGTGTATATTAACCATAAGCATTGCACAGATTTCCCAAGTAAACAAAATGTTGAAAACTCAAATAGAAAAGACTCCCTTGAATAAAAGGAACAAGAACTCATATTTTGCTGAGGGGACCATGGATTGGTACAACGACTTGGAAGACCAGTTTGACAGTATCTAGAAAGTAGGCATGCTTTACAACCTAGCAGTTCCACTCCTAGATATCACAGTAGAGTAATTCTTGTACATATATGTACATATCCAAGAATGTTCATAATGGCATGCATGGTTCATAATAGCCAAAAATTATAAACAATCCCAATTTCCATTAACAATAGAATGAGTGATAACTATATTCACACAATAAAAACAAGTGATCTATACCACTATATAACATGGTTGAATCTAAAAATAAATGTTGATTGAAAGAAGGTGGGAGCGGCAGGGTGGCTCAGTGGGTTAAGCCTCTGCCTTCAGCTCAGGTCATAATCTTAGGGTCCTGGGATCGAGCCTGGCATTGGGCTCTGCTCAGCAGGGAGCCTGCTTTCCCCTCTCTCTCAGCCTGCTGCTCTGCCTACTTGTGGTCTCTCTCTCTGTCAGGTAAATAAATAAAATCTTAAAAAAAAAAAAAAGAGAGAAGGCAGAAACAAAATACATAATTTATGATTCTATTTGTGTAGTTCAAAAGCAAGCAAAATAAACCATAGCATTTAGGGATGTGTACTTAGAGGATAAAAGCAAGGAAATATTTATTATAACAAGCAAATCAGTAGTTACTTCTTGAGGAAAGGGATTGCGTTAGGGGAGGGAGACAGGCAGGGCTTCTAAAGACATTTATAATGTCTCTTTCTTTGTGGTTACGTGAGCATTTGCTTTACGATTTATTAATTTATGTATTATGTACTTTTCTGTTATCGTTCTACCAAAAAAAATTTAAAGAAAAAAACCCAAAGGTATTTTTTATTATTGCTTTTTATTTTTAAAACATCACCAGGTGGACCTTGGTGTTTATATTGTGTGGTTGTTACTCAGTCTGAAAATAAACATTGGAAGTATATAATTAGTAACAGTGTAATGAAGCCATAGCATTCACAAGATTCTCAAACGGTATAATATAAAACCTGTCATAAAAATTAGTAAAAAACACAAACTAAGGTAGAAAACATTTTTAATACTGGTACAATGGCAATAGCAGCTTTATAAATGTTTATATATAGGATTTCTATAGCATTTTTAAATGAATCCTTATTCCACAAGAATGATCAAATCATCAAATCATTTAAATTAAATTGAGACAGTACATGGTGGTTTATTCATATAAGCATTGTAAGTGCTCCATAAAACATCGTTACAAATACTCAAATGTTTTGTTCTCAGAGATCATTCCTTTTATTCTTATGTAACATAAATGTAGCTAGCAGGCTTTGTTTTGTTTTGTTTTAAACTAGAAGCAGGTATGTTTCTTAACTTTATTACCTGTTTAATTTTCATTCATAAATGTGTCTGTAGACATAAATTTGGGTCTCATGAGAACAAAACATGTTCCCCAGGTCTGCTTTCCAGTCTGGTGACTTTCCACAACACCCTATTTGGTATCTCAAAACAGTATTTGTCTGTGGAAATACAGGCATTTCTGGGAAATGACTAAAATATCTTTTGTAGCCTAGGCTAAAACAGCATCACCCCTGTAGCTGCTTCCTGTCAGGCTAGGAAGTTCAGTGAAGATCTGAAACACCTTGTTTCCCATGCACAAGAGCTACTATCCTTATTCTTGGAACTGCAAGGGATCAAAGCTAATCCTGCACTTTCAGTCACAGGAACTCACCCTGATGAGAGTTTCCCTTCCTCTGTGATACTTAACATAATAGTAATGGGGGTCCTGGCTGAAGCTATAATTGTGTCCACTGCTAAGTAGACATGTCTGACAAGCTGGGGGCTCCCAGAAATACTTGGCAACTTTGTAGGGGACTGACGCATAGGGTGACCAGATACAATAAAGAATGCCCTGTTAAAGCTGAATTTCAGATAAATGATGAATAATTGTTTCAGTATAAATATATAGCTCCCATGTAATATTTGGGACATACTAAAACTAAAAAAATAAAAAAAAAATCCCCTACCCATTGTTTAATAGGATGTATTTATATTTAAAAGTTTTTTGTTTTTTAATTCAAATTTGGCTGTCATATATTTACAACTGCTAAATCTGGCGACCCTGGACTGGCAGGAGAGAACAAAAATCCAGTGAGGTTTGTATTATGACTGTTACTGAAGATATAGGCTGTTGAGAACAGGAATTAGGTCTCACAGAAGATCTGTTATGGACTTCAGATAATCCTTGGCAGGCCACTCTGGAAAATACAAGGTTCATGTTGAGATCCTCATAAAACTTATAATTAGCTGCATGAATGTGGATAGAAAATGTCAAAGAAAGGAATATCTCAGACTTCAGCGATCTAGATATGACTATTTAAATATCCTTTCTAGCTGCTAGAAATGGTACATTCTCATTTTTAAGGTTATATTGGATATTTTGCTTCAAATCCATTTGGAAAGTAATTGGGTTGGGGTGGGGGACAGTCTTACCTCCTGTTTACAGTAAACAGAAACCAAATCTAGAGGATCTTTTTTACTGATCAAGTCTGTAGCGCCTACTGAAGAATGCATTAGCTTTATAGGCTGAAATACTTTTCTTTTTAATTACCTGAGAATACGCAAGAAGAATGGGAACTGGGTTATTTCATTTTATTTTTTAAGGAATCAGGTTATTTTCTTAACATCAAAACTGTACCTATTGAGTATAAACTTGTTATCTAGTTAAATTTAAACAACCTCTTCCAACTTAAATTGGGTAATTCCTGGATAAACATCACTTTAGGGACTGCATTTCCCATCTGCTCTCTTATTGATCATGCAAACTAAAAAAATACCCAAATACTTTATATCACAGTACGTATGGGGGCTCTGTACATACTTTAATTCTTCAAATGGAATTATATATTAGTATAATTATTTTTATATACCCTACTACATTAAAAAAAAAGGATTGGGGTGATTTTATCTGTGTGTTTTATGGATCATCACGTGGCATCAGGCAGAGTTAGCATCAGTTTTGTTCATCAAAGCTGCTTGTAGAAAGTGGCAGAGTTTGAGTTGGGCTTCTAGGGTGAGCCATCTATGAAAAAAAAAAAAAAGGGTCCCAATTATAATATGAATTATGTGGCCAACACAGATATCCTTCCTCATTAACAGAAACCAGATTTTATGCAGGGCAGCAATGCAGCCAGACTCTAAAAACCACTTTTCCCAGTTTTTCTGACATAATCAGAATTTCCTGGATAGCACCTGTATAAAGTGAGGGGTAGCTTAGCTAGCACACCCTTTTGTCCTTTGCATTTCTCCTTATCTTGCCTAGAATGTGGGCACCGGGCTTCAGGAGGTGGAGGCATTCTTTACCATGAGGATAAAAGCCACACATTAAGGATGGAAGAGCAGTGAAGACATGGTGAAGCTGCTGTACCAGTTATGGGCTGCCTACTTGCCAAGGGAATATGTAGGTAAGAAAAATAAGGTGCTGCTTTGTTAAGTCACAGTGGTCAGATTTTTGTTACCTAATGCAAAAGCAAATTTTGTTACCAAATGCAAAACCTAACTAATACAGTTGCTTCAGACTTAAAGGAAAAAGGAAACCTAAGTTCTGGGGGTGGGGGGGGGTGGGGGGGGAGAATGAGTCCTTTTATGTCTAACAACAGTTTTGTTTTCTTTTTTAAACTTCCTCCTACTAAGTGGATTTTGCGAACAGCTCATACAACAGACACTTTTCTGGGATTTTTGAAAAAATTTTTAAATTTTTATTTATTTATTTGACAGACAGAGATCACAAGTAGGCAGAGAGGCAGGCAGAGAGAGAGGAGGAAGCAGGCTCCCCGCTGAACAGAGAGCCCAATCTGGGGCTTGATCCCAGGACCCTGAGATCATGACCTGAGCCGAAGGCAGAGGCCTAACCCACTGAGCCACCCAGGCACCCCACCTTTCTGGGATTTTTGATGTTGTTGTTCAATATGTGTACTTATTCTTTATCATATTTTCATTTGTTTCCACATTACTCAATTCATTATAGTGATTAAGGGGTAGGGCAGGGACACAAAAGAATCCCAGAGCTGAACAAAGAAAGGAAGGGGCTTAGTCCTTCAGTGAGGCCTCTGCCTTCTGCCCCTGTCCTTCATAATTTGTGGTATCACCAAGGAATGTGATCTGGGGGTAGGGTCCCTACTGGATGCTCCAAAAGGAGGAAAGAGAAATGTGGCCACACCTCCAAAACAGTGATTGGCATGAGGGAAACCAAACTCTGCAAAAGGCACTGATTCTTTTTTTTTAAAGATTTTTTAAAATTTGACAGACAGAAATCACAAGTAGGCAGAGAGGCAGGCAGAGAGAGAGGAGGAAGCAGGCTCCCCAGCGAGCAGAGAGCCCAATTCGGGGCTCAATCCCAGGACCCTGGGATCATGACCTGAGCCGAAGGCAGAGGCTTTAACCCACTGAGCCACCCAAGTGCCCCAAAGGCACTGATTCTTAATGAGGAAAGGGGGGACAGTGTTGGGTTGGCAAAGTGTCAGCAGTGAAGTCTGTGGTGTGTCTCTATCACCAGAGGGAGATGGAAATATAAGTTTCGTAGCCAAAGAGGCCAGCAGCCCTGTGTCCCAGCACTCTAGTAGGAGTGGCAGACAGATGGCTACTCCCCATAGATCCAGTGAACGAGGTGAACAGGGAGATGATAGACAAACAGGATTTGGAAGAAATCACATCAGGTTTCACTGATATACTAGAATTTGGTGTATGGGTCATACATGTAGGTGACAAGAAAGCTGCCAAGACCTTTTCCTATCAACTGTGCATGATCTGATCCCTATCTGCGTCTCCATCGCTTTTTTCACTGTCAGACTAGCTTTCTCTTACAGCTACTTTGGCTCTTTTTCAGTTTCTCAGTTAGGTCAGGTGTCCTCCGCCTCAACACCCTTATGTATGCTGTTCTTTTTGCTTGGAGCTTTCCTCCCAAACATCCATGCTGGGCCCATCCCCTCATCCCATAGGTACCCTTCCCAGTTAATGGCTATTCATCCTTCAAGTCTTACTTCATCACCTCCTAAGGGATTCCTTCCTAGATCACCCAGGCTAGATAAAGTTCCTCTGTGGATTCCCACAGAACCCCATTCCTCTCCTTTATAGTACTTACCTCAGTGTAGAATTATACAAATATGTGATTATTTGACTAATGTCTATTTTCCTCACTAGGCTGAAAGCTCCAAGACAATAAAGTTAAGTTTGTTTTTGCTTACCACTGTATCCCTGGTACTCCAGCACAATGACTGGCATAGAGGAAGTGCTTAATAAATATTTATCTAAAGGAATTAATAAAACCAGACATTCGTGGTAAAAGTAGAGATGATAATGCTAGCTAGCTAGGTCACAGAATTTTATAAAAGCTAAATATGAGGGACGCCTGGGTGGCTCAGTTGGTTAAGCGGCTGCCTTCGGCTCAGGTCATGATCCCAGCGTCCTGGGATCGAGTCCCACATCGGGCTCTCTGCTCAGCAGGGAGCCTGCTTCTCCCTCTCCCTCTGCCTGCCACTCTGCCTGTGCTCACTCACTCTCTCTCTCTCTGACAAATAAGTAAATAAAATCTTTAAAAAAAAAAAAAGCTAAATATGAAATTGTTTTGTAAAGCATTAGGTACCATTTAAAGATTATTATAAGAAAGATCCTTTAGGGGCGCCTGGGTGGCTCAGTGGGTTAAAGCCTCTGCCTTCGGCTCAGGTCATGATCCCAGGGTCCTGGGATGGAGCCCCACATCAGGCTCTTCACTCAGCGGGGAGCCTGGTTCCTCCTCTCTCTCTGCCTGCCTCTCTGCCTACTTGTGATCTCTCTGTCTGTCAAATAAATAAATAAAATCTTAAAAAAAAAAAAAAAAAGAAAGATCCTTTAGATTGTATGATTCTAAATAAATGATTTTGAAAAAAAGGAACCTTTTTTGTTTGTTTGTTTCCCCTAAAGGCTTACCTGAAACTTTCTCCTCAAGGCCCGAGTCATTACTGGAGTCAGCCCAGTTCCCGTGTCCATGTTTTCTTTATTGGTAATTGGGGTTCCACCTGGGCTTCTGCAAAGGTATTGACAATATTAGAAGCTGTGTTTTGTGCTAACTTTTCAAATGGATTCAGAAAGCATAAAGATAAGAGAGCATATTACCTCTCTACATCAACTTTTCTAAGTAGTTTCCGCAGGTCTATCTGGCTTTTACCAGGGGTACTGATGAAATAAAGATATAAAAGTTAGAGCTTGCCAGATTTTATCCTCTTTCCCAAAGCAAAGCAGACGTTTCCATAGACAATGTCCTAGAAAGTGGTTCTATTTGTTACATCAGCAGAGGGACACCTGGCTGGCTCAGCTAGTGGAGTGTGTGACTCCTGATCTTACGGTGGTGAGTTCAAGCCCCACGCTGGGTGTGGAGCCTACTTAAAAACAAAAATAGCAGTAGATGCTAATAAGAGCACAAGGTAATATAATTGCCCTAATAAGTAATACGTCTTGACTCAGTAATTATACATATAAGAATCCATCTGAGGGAAAGAGTCAGCTATGCACATGGGTGATGGACAAGGATGTTCACTGAAGAATTAGAAATAAAAAATCATAAACAACCTAAATGTTTCAAAACAGGAGTTTATCTATGAAATTTGCACATAATGAACTATAGATACTGAAGAAGTCAAAATGATGCTTTAAACTGATTTTTAATAAGATGGGGGAAAGTTCTTGACATATTAAACAAGAAAAGCCTTAATTGGGACGCCTGGGTGGCTCAGTTGGTTAAGCGGCTGCCTTCGGCTCAGGTCATGATCCCAGCGTCCTGGGATCGAGTCCCGCATCGGGCTCCTTGCTCAGCAGGGAGCCTGCTTCTCCCTCTGCCTCTGCCTGCCACTCTGTCTGCCTGTGCTCACTCTCTCGCTGTCTCTCTCCGTCAAATAAATAAATAAAATCTAAAAAAAAAAGAAAGAAAAGCCTTAACTGCATGTATATTATGATTATACACAGGTACACACACACACACACACACACACACACACACACAAGATTTCATCGATTCCAAGACATACAAGTTTTCATATTTTATTATTTCTGAAATTGGGCTGCTTTAAAAATTCTTCTTCTTTTTTCTTTTTTAAGTAATCTCTATCCCCAACATGGGACTCAAACTCATGACCCAGACATCAGGAGTTGCATGTTCTTCCACCTGACTGAGCTAGGCACCTCTAAAAAAATTATTATTATTTTTTAAAGATTTTATTTATTTGACAGCACAAGCAGGGGGAATGGCAGAAGGAGAAGGAGAAGCAGGCTCCATGCTGAGCAGGGAGCCCAATGAAGCACTCGATCCCAGGACCCTGGGATCATGACCGGGGCCAAAGGCAGACGCTCAACTGACTGAGCCACCCAGGTGCCCCCCCTGCCCCCAAACATTCTTGATATTATGTCTTTTCCTCCCAAATCCATTTATCTGTATTTGTATTTGTATTTTTTTTTTTAAGTAATCTCTGTGCCCAGCTTGGGGTCAAGCTTACAACCTGAGACTGAGAGTTGCAGATTCCACCAACTAAGCCAGCCTGGTGCACCTGGGCCACCCCTGCCCACAAATCCACTAATAAATGATTGGTGTATCTTATAATAAACAGCATCATGAAATGGAAATAATAGAGTAGATGCCCACACAAAGACTAGAATGATAGACAACAGTATGTTAATAGTAGCTATCTTTAATCATACAGTTATTTGATTTTTTTTCTTTTTCAAAAAAATTTTTAAAAGATTTTATTTATTTATTTGAGAGAGAGAGAATATGAACAGGGTCAGGGGCAAAGGGACAAGCAGACTCCCCCCTGAGATTATGACCTGAGCCCAAAGCAGACGCTCAACTGACTGAGCCACCCAGGTGCCCCCATTTTCTTCTGTAAACTTTTCTGTGGATTTCCAGTCTTCTACAATGAGCATATATAACTTTTAAAGTTAGAGATAGGCAAAACAAACAAACAAACATTCTTTTAAGTAACAGTAGAGCATAACACAGTGTAGTTCCTTACATCAAGACATTTGTAACTCGAGTTGATAGTACTTTGGAGTTGGGCTTCAGGGTGACACGCTGCAGGTCAGAGACAGTAACTAGTGGATTCTGTGCCTTTGGTGACGGTATAAGCTTTAATCACAAAATGAGACAGTATCAAAAAACACACTTAAAAATGTCATTCAAAATATAAACATGCTGCAATGATGAATACTTGAAAGCTGAGTATGAGTAAGATATTATCTACTACTCAATTTTTATTGCAAAGCTTCCAAGTATGTCTCTACTTCTTTAGACTAATGGTTGGTAGATAAAACTGCCTAATTAAATAATTTTGGGGTCTACACATTTTGTTGAGGATCCAAAACTACTCAGATAACACATCGAATACTTACCTCAGAATGGCTTCTGTACATAAGACATAGGCTGATTTTCCAGAAAGGGACAACCAGGTTAAAAGCTCAAAGATCATGATCAGCTTACCTTCTTCCTTTCATCAAAACACTGTGTCTTCTTTAACTTCACAGTCAGTAGATCTTTAACTGTTATCTGCATGGGTCCATCTCTTTTTAATGGCCCAGCCTTAAAATACATGGAGAGGTTAGAATTCAAATTGTAACCAAGATATCTAGTCAAATGCAAATCCAAATCCAGTTTTTAAAGACTCACTTAAAAACTAACTCTTAGGGACGTCTGGGTGGCTCAGTTGGTTAAGCAGCTGCCTTCGGCTCAGGTCATGATCCCAGCGTCCTGGGATCGAGTCCCACATCGGGCTCCTTGCTCGGCAGGGAGCCTGCTTCTCCCTCTGCCTCTGCCTGCCACTCTGTCTGCCTGTGCTCGCTTGCTCTCTCTCCCTCTCTCTCTGACAAATAAATAAATAAA